>CAKAOI010051410.1:0-60452 GCA_916701655.1 Sebastiscus albofasciatus | reverse complement strand
TCATCTTCATGATTTATGGTGCTGTTATCTGTTTAGCTCTGTCCAACAGGAAAGGAAATCATTTCAGTTTAGACATTAATATTTTCTCTCTCCCTGTGTCCTGTAGGGTTGGCTGCAGCTGTATGGCTACCTGCCTCCAGGTGACGTCAGAGCTCAGGCCATCCGTTCACCAAAGTCCATTGAAACAGCGATATCAGCCATGCAGAGGTTTTACGGTTTGACTGTCACCGGCTCCATAGACGCCAACACGTTAGAGTGAGTTCTGATATTTTTTATTGGTTTCAAATGTTCAAATCATAACCGGAGAGTTTCAAGCCGTCAGATTAATTGATGACACGAAAGAGGAATTAAGAGAGTCTAAAGATTGCTGTGTAAGGGATAACGTACAGCGAGCCGGTCATTGTTGTGAAATAAACCCCGACAGGGCGATGCCGCACATCCTTGGAGGGGTCTTGCATCGCTCTGAAGGGGTTTATTTCACAAAAATGACCCACTAGTTGTACATTATCCAGCTTATTACACAACTACTTCCTTAAGAAATCAATAATTTGACACAAAAATGGTCCGCCAGAGTACGACATCAGAACTGCGGCCATAGCAACGGTCTGTTATACATAGCAACGGTCTGCTATAAAGAAATAACAGACCGTAAAACGCTGTGGTTGATCAATCAGAATTGAGTATTCAACATTACAAATAATGTGTCTTTCAGTGGAGTCTGAATATTTTACATAGTAAAAATTGGGATTTTTTTTTGATGTTGCCAGGGCGATGAGCCGGCCGCGATGTGGCGTCCCAGACAAGTTCGGCCCGGAGCTGAAAACCAACCTGAGGAGGAAGAGATACGCCGTGCAGGGTCTGAAGTGGGACAAGTCTGAGGTGACCTTCAGGTATATGCCGCTCTTTATATATGCTATATACAGTACACGCTCTTCAACATCTACACATGTGAATATGATTTATTATGCAGGTGATGATACACAACTAATGATTTTCATTATTGAGTCATCTTTAAATTATTTTCTTGATTAATGAATTGATCGTTTGATCTTTAAAATGTGAAAAATGCGCCAGATCCTACCCACTGCACCTTTAAGTGTATTGAGTCGGTCTTAAATCCCTGTCCCTCTGTTCTCTCTAACAGCATACAGAACTACACCCCTAAGATCGGAGAACAAGCCACATATGAAGCCATCCGAAAAGCCTTCAAGGTGTGGGAGACCGCGATCCCGCTCACCTTCAGGGAGATCCCCTACAGCCACATCAGAGATAAGGTCGACAAGTTCGCGGACATCATGCTGTCGTTCTCAGAGGGTTTCCACGGCGACAGCACGCCTTTCGATGGCGAGGGCGGCTTCCTGGCTCACGCTTACTTCCCCGGACACGGCATCGGTGGAGACACACACTTTGACCTCGCTGAGCCCTGGACCACCGGGAAAACAGACCAGGGGGGTAAGAGAGAGAAGATTAGACGGTGATATCCTGGAAGAAATTAAAACAAATAAACTAAATGTTCTCTCTCTCTATCTCTCTCTCTCTGAAGGTAATGATGTTTTCCTGGTGGCTGTCCATGAGCTGGGTCATGCTCTGGGTCTGGAGCACTCCAACGACCCCTCGGCCATCATGGCCCCCTTCTACCAGTGGTTTGAAACTGAAAACTTCCAGCTCCCAGACGACGACCGCAGAGGCATCCAGGCGATCTACGGTGGGTTGTTCTCCTAAAGGAAATGGCAATTTATTGGATATATTAGCAGTTATATTTCTCTTATTACATCCACAACCTTTTAGCCACCAATGTTCCTCTCAAGGGACATTAGTACGAAGTAGAACATCCACATGTACTATGAAATGTTACATGAATATGAACATGTAACATACTGTGTGTATTGATAGATTAGACCTCAACAAAAGAGTCTGCAGCCATGCTAGCAGCTCTGTGCTTTGCTTTGAGTTAAATGCTAACATGCTGATGCTATAATATATATTGGTATATATGATATAATGTTTACCATTTTTTCCATCTTAATTTAACATGTTGGCATTAAGGTGTAAGAAAATATCGAAATATACTGTATCGATTCTCAAAAACATTGTATTTATTTTTAATTAATAGTTTACATGCAAAGATTAACTCAATCAATACTTTATTTCTTTTGCAAAGAGATGCGTCCTCTCTGTGTATGTTCCCTCTCAAAGTAGTGCTATGATGTTGGATAAATGCAAATGCAGATTGCACTGTTTTGATTGCATAAAAAAGTAAACTTTTTGTCATTTTTATTTTTCTTTCCGAAACTGCATTTCCAAAAAGTACACTTTTTTACTCGGATTTTATGATTTTATGTTCTTTATATGACAGTTTTCCTAAAATTAGATTTAAAAATCTGCTATATATCGCCTCACTTACAATATACCGTAATATATTGAATCCCTGTATCATGATACGTACAGTATCGTATAGTCAGATTCTTTCCAAAACACAGCCCTAGTTTGCATGCAAACTAAACACAAACTACGGCTGAGGCTGATGGGAATTTGCATTAGCTTTGCAGGTATTTAGTCATAAAACAAAGTATTGAACAAAGTAATATTTTGACCTGATGATGGTGCCATCCGATAGTTGTTGAGACGTTTCACTCAAACCCCCCAAATGAACCTGATGGTGGCGCTAGAGGAAAAGACAGAGGAGCACGAAAGTCAGTAGGATTCACCATCTGGGAACAATGAATGAGTGTACAGAATTTCATGTCAGTCCATTAGGTAGTTGTACAGATAATTCAGTCTGGACCAAAGTGGTGGAGTTTGTTGGTACATAAATACATTAACATGTGTTATTAACCATTTCACATCTTCCTCACAGGAACCAAGTCTGGGGCTCCCCCTCCTCCTCCTCCACCTCGACCCACGAAGCCGTCCACCCCAGACAACGGCCCCGACATCTGTGAGGGACACTTTGACACCATCGCTATCCTCAGAGGGGAAAAGTTTGTATTTAAGGTACAAAAACATTCAAATGTTCTCAGAGACTAAATTACTGTATAGGGCTTTCTCACAGCAGACGTTTTGACTTGTCACAATAGGAAAAGCATGTGTTAGTAATAACATTAACGATGGCTCTGTTCCATGCAGAAGTGTCCCACTAATATGCATTATTTCTACTGTATTTCTAATCTAGGACAAGTGGTTTTGGCGTGTGCGTAACAACAAGGTGTTGCCAGGTTACCCGATGACAATCAGTCACTTCTGGAAGGGCCTGCCCTCAAACATCAACGCCGCCTACGAGAGGGATGATGGGAAATTTGTCTTCTTCAAGGGTACGTTCCATCTGAGATTAGATTGAAGCCAGATTTGGGATGATGGAGTTGCTGCAGCTGCTCGAGTGATGAACTTCATGTGTTAACTATTATGACTGCTTTCCTTTCATCTCTTTTCCTTCTGATGTTTCTTTTCTGTTTTCTGTCTTCCCTTCTGATCATCGTCCTGTTGTTCTTTCTCACGTCTCCAGGTGACAGGTACTGGGAGTTCAATGAGAACGCCATGGTCAAGGATTCCCCCAAGAGCCTGAAAGACATGGGCACCGGTCTACCCAAAGATAAGCTCGACGCCGCTCTCTTCTACACGCCGACAGGACAGACGTACTTCTTCAGAGGCACTAAGTGAGTCTGTCCTTGAGGTTTTACCACACACATCTTTAAAGTATGGTGAACTTTTTATATGTGATCTGTTAAGTCAATTTTGCACCGTCGACTTTGCACGAAGCCTCTTTGCATTTGTGAAACAAGTTATTCCCCCAATTTCAAAGGACTAACGACTGAGAGTACATCTATGAAACGTTGTGGGAGTTTTCCTGCAGCACTCATGCATGCATAGATTGAATCTCTTTCCCTTTTTCCCAAACAAATACTGCTCATACTTTTGTACAGTTGTGGCAACCTGTTATAACTCGTAGTTTTACTGTGCTTATCTGTGAACTTGTTGTGAAGGTAGCATCCCACATTTTAGTTCTCTGACTTACACTTCCTGTCTTTAAAGGAACAGTGTGTAGGATTAAGAGGGCGCTATTAGCAGAAATGGAATATAATATTCATAACTATGTTTTCTTTAGTGTATAATCACCTGAAAGAAGAATCGTTGTGTTTTCATTAGATTAGAATGAGCCCTTCATAGCCCTTCAAGACCCCAGGAAAAGCGCCGGTCGTCCATGCCAATTTTCTTAGTGGCCAAACAGTGGTACTACAACATCAGTGTCAGTCACGTGATGCCATTGGGCCCAAAAAGACTTTTTCCCATAGACTTACATTGGGAAAGAGAAGGCTGTAACTCAGCGGATCATTTTTTTGTTGTTGAGGTAAATCAGCTTCCCAGTAGGAACACTTGAATGACCCTTATTTAAGTCATTAGGTCTTAAAAGTTGTAAAATAGCCAAATCCAGAGTTATTTTCCTTCCTCCGTTCATGTGAATGAGATCCAGACCGAGGCTGGAGCGAGGGCCGGGAGGCGGAGTTGTCCGATGGGCCCAATGGAAGCGGAAGATCGCTGGAAGATGACTTCATGCACCACTGAGCAACTATCATAGGAATGAACAGCCTCCAATGCTGTATCCACTTCTCCTTATACATCAATGATCTATATAGGGAGCAGGTCCTCTTAACGGAGTCCATCATGTTGCTCCGCCATGTTTCTACAGTAGCCCAGAACGGACAAACCAAACACTGACTCTAAAGAGAACCTTTCACGCTTTTACGTTACGTGAAGGCCACCGTAGTTCTCCGACACTCTTGTGAAACTGCGGTAACGTGAGCCGGAGTGCAAAACTGTGGTACCGCCAGCCAACGTGTATGTACGTTTCTGTGTAATAGTAGAAAAAAAAACACATTCCCAAAACAACTGTTCCCCTACAGCCTCTACGAATTAATCACCCAAAGCTGTTTCTTCTTCTCACACTGTGGATCTTTAATGGTTTCCTGTCTTCGTGTCGTTTGCAGGTACTACCGTTTCAACGAGAAGACTCGCACCGTGGACAGCGGCTATCCGAAGCCCATCAGCATGTGGAGCGGTGCGCCGGACAACATCAAAGCTGCCATCATGAGTGAAGACGGATGTAAGTTTTCATCCCCATTAAACTGATCACGTGGATGTCTGTATTCCAGGACGACACGAGTCGATTGTTGAATATTCAGACAAAAAAATAATTGGCAGCTACTTTGACAATCGATTAATCATAATCTCAGTTCCAGCTTCTTAAATATGTGGATATGCTGCTTTTCTTGGTCTTGTGTGATAGTAAACAGAACATCTTTGAATTTTGTGACATTTTGTAGACCAAACAATTAACCAGTTAATTAAGAAAATCAGTAGTAGATTAATGGATAATGAAAATAATCATTTGCAGCTCTATTGTTGAAGCAAAACTCTTTCTCTCCACTCTCCTCAGCTTACACTTACTTCTACAAAGCCAACAAGTACTGGAAGTTCAACAACCAGTACATGAAGGTGGAGTCCGGCTACCCCAAGTCTGTGCTCAGTGACTGGATGGGCTGCGAAAGCGAGGAGCCCAAGAAGGGTCGGGAAGAGGAGGTGATCATCATCGAGGTGGACGAGTCGCAGAGCGGGGCCGGGCCGGCGGCCGTGGTGATCCCTCTCCTCCTACTGGTGCTGGTCGTGGTCACTCTGGGAGCGCTTTTGTTCTTCAGGAAGTACGGCACGCCCCGACGCCTCCTCTACTGCCAGAGATCCCTCCTGGACAAGGTGTAGACAGAGCGACGACGGGGGGGGGATTGACAGACTGCCACAGAGGGACAGAAAGAGAGGGAGAGAGAACGAGGGCCGGGTGAAGATGGAAACTTGAGAGGGGGAAGAAATGGAAGAGGAGGAGAGAGCAACTGGAGAAAAGACAGAAGAAACGGGGGATAGGAGGGGGACGATGGGTGGTTTGTATGTGCCACAAATGAGAGAAAAAAAGGCCCTAGAAACTGAAATCAGGAAAATGTGTATTTGTATGTTAACTATTTACATGTACTGCTCTGCGATCAGAGATTAACAACATACCCACAATCTCACATAGAGAAGGGAAATATACAAAGAGACTCATCAACGACTTCCCTCCCTCCTCTCCTCTCTCACATCCCAGGTATTAAAACAAAAAAAACTCCCTTCCCCTCCTTTAACTGGACGACTCCAGCTGAACTGCTGTCTGATTCATTTTTAAGTTCTGTGTTTCTCTTTGGGTTTTACTCAGAAATTCATCATCTCTGTCAAAAGATTTTGCTCTGAAATACATTTGCTGTTGGGTTTTTTTTAAGAATTCATTCATTTCAACGTGACCTTTTTGCTCTTTAATCCACTGTTTTGGCAAAGTTTTGATATTCGGCAATGCAGTATTTCCTGTATTTCTTTATTAGTTTTATTCTACCACTAATTAGGGCTGGGTATCGGATCTCATACTTCTTTCGTACTGCCTGATATGTGTCTACTGCCAGCTGATTAGACTGTTATCGTGCTATTAAATAGGCGTTATCGGTTGCTATAAGCACCACAGATGTGGTTCGATAGGGACCTACTACACCCACTGGTAGGTTTATCATCTATTCACATAGTAGAGCACTGTAAGAAGGTACAAAATAACATGACAGCGTCCTCTATTGGCCGTAGTAATTATGACAGAAGCAGGAGTTAGGCACTGTAGTATAGACAGCGTGAAAGTCCATTTGGGGGTGAAGGTCAGGGGCGGGGCATTCACCCAGGAGGCCAGGGCTCGCATCCCGTGTGAAACCAACAAAATGTAGTTGTCTTTGTGTTCACAAACGTTTCAAAACGTAGTTATTTTAAACTAAAACACAATGTTTTTCGCTAAACTTAACTAAGCGGTTTTGTTGCGTAAACCTATATAAGCCTTTTTGTTTGTGTTCAAAATGTAATGTTACATTCAGTTTTACAACGTGTTAGAGCCAGTGCACAACCTCCGGGTCTGAGAAGTGAAGCCAATGCAGAAGTGCCTTAAACTTGCATTCTTTCTAATAGCCAGCAGGGGGCGACTCCTCTGGTTGCAAAAATAAGTCTGATTGTATAGAAGTCTATGAGAAAATGAGCCTACTTCTCACTTGATTTATTACCTCAGTAAACATTGTAAACATGAGTTTATGGTCTCAATCGCTAGTTTCAAGTCTTCTTCAAAACAACATGATGTTCATTTAGTAAATTATGGTTCCATTTAGAGTCAAATAGACCATAAAGCAGGGGATGCTTTAGGGCGTGGCCTTGGCGGCGTTGTCCGGTCTGGGTGTTGTCCATGTTTTCGTCTTACAACTGTGTCACTTCTGGTTGCAAATAACCAAGATGGCAATGACCAAAAACCAAGGTGGCGACGGCCAAAATGCCGAACTCGAAGATTCAAAACAGCAGTCCACAAACAATGGATGACGTCACGGTGACTACGTCTACTTCTTATATACAGTCTATGGTTAGAACGTGTTGCTTTTAAGTTTCACCTCTACTTTTACAACGTAGTAGGTGTAGTAGGCCCCTACTGACCCACATCTATGGTGCTTATAGTGACTTATAGTTATAACGCCTAACAGTCGAACCGGCACATAGAATTAAAAACTGTCAACAGTTGGCATTGAATGTCTGGTCAGCTTCATAACATATTCTTTCATCAAATAGTTCCAGATTTAATACAACATTTGGCCAATTTTATTGAGAACTTCTTGTTAATTGAAAAAAATGCTCATATTTCCAGTCAAGTAATCCACTGAATAAAGTAGTGTTTTGATTTCGGTACTTATGTATCGATACCTAGCCCTACTACTAAGAGGATTATCTCCCATCTGCTAAACACTAAACATGACCATGTTCAGTTTTAGTTATGCTCACCTGCCTCGTGTTTCATGGAGCTGAGTATAATAGCACGTCCCTTATGCACAGTGTTAGTATTGATTGATGCAGACTTTTGAACATGCACAGATAGGATTTATGATTAACCGGGAAGTCAGACTTAACGTGGTGACAAGACCTGCAAGAACAAAGATGGTACAAAAACTAGGAGTTTTAACTGCAACTTGATTCACAAGCAAAACTCTTCTTTCAGTGCAAGCAGTCAGACGGGAAAAACATTTTCTTAAAAAAACGTGACGTTTTAACTCACGAATGACAGTTTTCAAACATTCCAGTACATTTTGTTGTTGAATAGGAGCAGAGCTGCTTGTCCAAAATGTGTCAGTAAGCGGTACAGTTTCCAACAATATGGTGCAATTTTTTAATTATTATCGTTGTTAAGGGAAATTGTTGTTATTATAAGTATGGTTATTGTTATTATTGTTCTCCTGGTAAAGTTATAATGATTTTTTTTTTTGTTGTTTTTGTACATTGTCATTTGGAGTCCTGCTGGACAGCGGCGTAACGTGACAATGATGGAGATGAATCCCAGTTTACACTCAGCATGTGATGAATCAGATCAGATCAGGGGGGTAAATGTGACTTCAGGGAGTTTCTTTTTATACTGAAACACCCGAAATTACAGAGATGTTGGCACAGAATAACAAGCGATGCTATTTATGAACTTTGATGGTGCTCGATGATTTTTTTTTTTTTTTTTTTTTACTCAAATCAAAATTGAAGGTGAATTAATTTAGTTAATAACAATGATAATGGTAATGATATTTATAATGATGATCATATCAATAAAATGGAATGAGATTTTTTTTTTTCCTGCCTGTTTTCACTTTTGTATTTCATTAGATAAAGTGAAATTAAACTATTTTCTACAATCTTGTAATACATTTCTCCCATGCTTTCAGATTCTCTTCACTAGTGGTTGAACACACACACTTTAACACCTGTAGACAAAAAAAGCATAATATTAAATGCAACCTTAAGCCAAACACATTTTTATATTAAATTTTACTCCCAAAAATTAAAAAGAAAATGTAGTACATTTTAAAGTTAAATGCATCAATCTGGTGCACTTTGAGACCAAGATTAAGAGGCTAGGTCTATAAAGAACTTTGTGTTCTAGTAAACGATTTAATCATAAACACATTAGTTGTATATGAATGGTGATGATGCGGAAAAAAGTCCCAACAACAAAGCATGGTAAACGAGACAGGGGTCCGTGGTTCAAGACGGGTGGGTTGCCGACATCCCCTGCAGACCCCTGATGCACCGAAGACAGTCCGCCCTGGTAGCCCCGTTACTACCCGCAGGGAGAGAGGGCGCACTGTGCAACGAGCAGTGCACGGCCCCGGGAGGCGACGAGGCCCAGTGAGGGAACTCACAGTTGGAGCCGTGAGACACCGTTCATCCCGGGCCTTTCCAAGCTGACCTATTTGTTTATTCGTTAGTTTCGATCCCAGTTAGTTAGCTACCGGGATCATAACTACTTTTCCTGGGTTCCACACATAACGCAACACAAACATATAACATACATGAACACTCAACAACACAACACTCATATGTCTCACCAAAACCCTGATTCCCTCTGCAATATTTTCGGCTCAGTATGAAACTGTGGCGGTCCTACCTAGACTGTGGTGGGCTGGATGTCAGAACACTTTGATTTCATCTGAATTAGGCTACACAATGGTTGATTATGTTAGACGACAGGTAGACATTATCGCTAACGTTCTATCACCTTAATACCTGGCTTAGACGTTACCATTGTATTACCATAACACCTGAACGTGGTGTGCTAGTACTGCAGCGCCTGTGGGTTGGACACGCTCACACGCACAAACATGCACTAAAAGCATGCGCGGCCAGACCAGCAATGTCAACAAAGCACGGAGAAGCTCTGATTACAACACACAGAGAGGGAGAGCAACTTCATTCTCTGCTCAGGTAGACATTACTCCTCTATATCTTTATAAAGATAGCAAATAATTGTTTGCTGCTATACTAACGCTCTGAATATCGTATAGAGCAACTTCAATTAAATCTTTTTTGTGATGTAATTAACAAAAAACATGGATGCAACTTAATATTTGGAGATAGAAGTGTTTTGCTTTTAGCAGGGTCACATAATTACTGTATTTCCTGTATTCTGCTCAAGTGGCTTTAATCGAGTCCATTTCCCAACTGCATGCTACATGCTTAAACTATAAAGTATATACTATGTTGTAATCTTCATAATGTACTTTTATTTTGTCATTTAGTATCCAGAAACTAATACGATGTTGTGCTTAGAATGAAATTTGCAAGCATATCACTGCCATTTCTTACCAAAATGTTTCAAAAGTGTTTGGAAGACAGTTTGTTTTGGACGATTACATCATTCCAGTTCATTCAGTTTCATCTTGAGCTGCTGCCAGATTAACATCTGTTATTTTTGACATTTTTTCAGTTGGGAGTCCTTCTCTTTTTCCATTATGTACTCTCGCTCTGTGGGAGAATAATGCCAATCAGTGACAGAACTGATTGTTGTTGTCATCTAATTTGTAACATTCAAACTAAATGTATAAATGTAAAAGATCGATCCTTTAATGTCAACACTCTGGTCATTACCTGCACTGTGCACAATTACTCAGTAATTATAAGCAGTGCAGTGTTGGAAACAAAGACAAGTGATATGAGCTGCTGGAGGGCCACAGATGAAGCAGTCTGGATACAGTTACACCACCGCTGGTTGTTTCGGACGTGGAGCCAGCGGTCATGTGTCGAGGAACGAGTCGGAAAAAGTGATGGAACGGTCACATTTTTCAGAGAGGTGCGATCCAGCTGAGCATCTGGTATTCTTGAAACATCTGAACCTCTCGGCCAAGTCCAGCTGCATGTGTGCGTGTATGTTTGTGTGTTTATAATAAAAAATAAGTTTACGCCCCGGCTCTCTCCTCTGAAAATTAATTATAAAAACATGTGGAGAAAAATTGGGTGAAAGAAAAAGAGAGAAAAGGAAAAGAGAAGGGCAGTAAAACAGAAATTATTTCATAGGGTTTGGGATACTTATCCCTCTGCACATTTCACTCCAAAAAATCCTCCCTCCATCTCCTCCCTCACTCTTACTGCAAAATTGTTCTTTTTATGAGGCTTCAGTTTCAAACCACTCCTCCTCTCACCACAAGTATCTCTGGTCTGTTTTTGCTCTCTCTTTCCTCCCCCCCTTCAGCCTCTTTTTCCTCGTGCTCTCCGTTTTAACTCTTCACATACTGTCGGTGTGGCGGTAAACAACAGCAACCACAAGATGCACGGCAAACAACCGCCAACATAAAAAGAAAATTGCTGAGAATCTGGACGGCATGCAATTGCGGTTTAGTCTCTCAAAAACCCTGTTTTCATGTAAATGACATTTTCCAGAATACATGACCTTTGGCTTTTTCTACTTTTAACTGTTTCCTGTCTGCAAAGTGCTTTGTGTTACATTACTGTATAAAAAGTGTCTTGTGAATACAGATTTAATCTTGTTTTTGAGGTTAAAGTGCCCTTGAGCAAGCGTTCAACAGTGACGTCACAGTGTACTGACCCACCCTGAAGTACACGTTTATATCACTGCAGCAAGGAGAGAAGTTAAACCGCTGGAGGGCAGCAAAAACAAGATTTCCAGCTGGTTTGAAGTTGCTCTTTAAACGGCGTTCTTATCCATTATTTTCAAATGGAAACATCCACTCAGCCGTTGCAAAAAGCAGCGACGTAGGTTACCAAAGTAAGCTAATCAATAAGGTTATGAATAATGTGAACGCTAGCACTAGCTGAGTCAAGCAGGGTATGGATACTCCTGCGTTCTGCAAGGTAAAATGACTGTTTTTGTGAATGCAGTCTGGTGGCGTCCACAGCAGTACAGGGTTAGACTTTGCGAATATACTGTACACTAACCTGACTGATCCCACCTTTTCTATTTTTTTCTACTCACATCTGTTCATCCACTTTGCCTCCTTCCACTGGCCAAACTGTCTCTTTCTCTGTCTCGGTCACCTGGTGTTTCCATTTGTCTCAGTGGATGTCTGTCATGCACAATAACTGTTTTGACCGATCCATCTTTCTGGAGAAACTTCCACTGCTCCACTGGACGTAGATGCTACTGAAATACAGTATAATACAGTATAGTATTATTACCCAAGATAGAGGATAAACACCAGCTAAAGGGTTTTAAAAACCAAAGATGCGCTCTTACTGATGGCTTAACACATCTAAAGATGTATCAAATGACTTATGAACCCATTAATAAAGTACTTAGCTATAACATATAAAGCCTTTGCAAAGGGGGCTGAGTTTATTCACAAAGAGGACGAAGGAAATATTGAAAGACTGCAGTAGCAGGGTGTGTCCTTCAATCCCTGCATGGGTTCAATTTCTGCAAGTGTCTTTGAGCAAAACACTGAATCAGTCTCAGAGCTGCCTCTGTGCAGCCGACCCTGACCTCTGACCTCCAAAAAAAGACCATTTTGTCTATTTCCTAACATGTTCATAGGAAGTTTCTTGGAAAGAACTGTTCCGAGAAAGTTATTTGAGTCATTGGCAGTTGAAGATTTAGATTTAGGGCTACTAAAATCATTTATTATTATACGGTAACTTTACTCTCCATCTTTGCTGTGTTTGTACGCTGATTAAAACACTCTCTCGGTCAGTAGCTCCCATCCTTTTAGTTTATGACGCCTTAAAATGAAGCAATGTCTCCTTGGTTATGGGTTATGAACAAGCTGTAAAAGTAAAAGTGAGTCATTTCTTAGGCCTGAAGACAAAGAGGCGATATTATCCAGTAATTCACAAGAAAAAAAAAAAAGCAAAGATTAGAGGAATTCCAGAGAAACATAAATCTAATTTGTGTGCAATTGACGTTTCAGTTTCTTTCTAGGAAATTCTTAGGAAACTACGGGTCCTGTAAAGCATAATGCTGCCAGAAACCTTCCTCTGTGCCTCTTCTCTTTTGCCCCACAGCCCTGTTAAAGATTTTTTACTTTTAAATTATGTTTGTGACGCCATTTTTGTAGGCGGACACACAGCGGAGCAGTCAGAGAAGGTATACAATCATGTTTAATGTTGTAAAAGATGTTGTTGATCAGGAAGGGGGAGGGGAAATAAATGCGCAGTAATCTGGATGTCTGTGTGGAGGTGCTACCACGTTTATCTGCCAAGCATCTGCTCCCCGTCTTGTCTTGTAGGTCACGGACATGAACGCAGATGAGACCTTTGGCAGCCATGTTGGCTTCTATTCCTCTTTCTCCCCCTTTCTCTCTCTCTCTCTCTCTCTCTCTCTCTGTCAGCCATTTTAATGCTGAACTCGTACAGTCTGGCGGGGCGGTGCAGGAACAACCATCGAGCTCAGCACTCCTTCTCCATGCCAGGCAGGAAGTGGCCAGGACAGCTGCTTGCAATTCAACCTGAGACTTTGTTTGGGTGACCTACATTATGGCACCATTTTCTTTCTACTGTAACTTTCGCTTTTTCTCTTCATTTTCTCGTTTCGCCTGACTTCCAGTGCTGGAAAGTAACTAAGTACATTTACTCAAGGGCTGTACTTAAGCACAGTTTTGAGGTTCTTGTACTTTACTTGAGTACTTGCATGTTATGCTACTTTATATAGTTCTACTCCACTACATTTCAGAGGTTGTCTGGTTATCAGACAGCTATAGTTACTGACTACGTTTCAAATAAATGTAAAAAAAGAAAGGAAAAAAAATTGGCATAGATTAAGCCAGTCATTCCCAAACTTTTTACCTTAAGACCCCCCTAAAGTGCCCTCTAGATTGCCCTTAAATTGATAAAAACATGATAAATTGTCCTCTATAGTGCCCTTCCAGTGGAGAAAACATGATGAAGTGCCCTCTAGGGTGCCCTTAAATGTAGAAAACATGGTAGAGTGTCCTTTAAGGTGCCCTTCAAGTGGAGAAAACTTGATAAAGTGGCCTCTAGTGCTGCCTTCCAGTGGAGAAAACATGATAAAGTGGCCTCTAGTGCTGCTTTCCAGTGGAGAAAACATGATGAAGTGCCCTCTAGGGTGCCCTTAAATGTAGAAAACATGATAAAGTGCCCTCTAGGGTGCCTTCGAGTGGAGATCCATCATTTATTTATCATCTACAGAACAAACTCCCACTTGGGCAGAAGCATTTTAACAAACTGACGTGAAACAAGAGTGAAAATAATCAGTCCTGATGCTAAAAAATACTAATCCAGATGCCTAAAAATCAGACAAATATCCCACATACCAAGAGAACCACGTGGTTTACTGTCTGACTAGCAACAAACAAAGATAATTGCAGCGTGCAGTGTGTCAGTTTAAAACATTCAGGCTGTGTAGTTTTGTCAGACATGCTACCCAGGGTGCCCCAGGAACACCCAGGTCAGGAAGCGGTCTCTGGGAACAATAGTTGCTGAATCAGACCCTCACAAACCCCCCTGACTCTGCAGCGGGTTGATGCTCATCCTCCTGCACCCCTGTCCCAGTCACATCTGCCAGGAAACCCTCCCTGTTTCTGGTCTGCGGCTGAAACTACAGATGCCCGTCAGCTAATCTCCAAAAGCAGCCACATCTGTCTCATCCTTCGCCCTCCATCCGAGCAGACTGACCTCACCTAGCGCCCCCCGAAGCACCCACCAGCGCTGACTTCTGCACAATAAGCAACATCTGGTTCTCATTTCCCCCCAAAAACCAAAACAACACGAGGAGGAGAGGAAGGGGAGGATGGGAGGAGTCGGGAGGAGGAGAGGTTGTTGAGGAGAAACACATTCACAGAAAAGCAGGATGTGAAAAAACAGTGCGTCAAGAGAAAGAATGAGGAGTCACATTTCTCACTGTTGGTGCAGTTGGAGGTCTTTGATAGTGCAGGTGTGAGGATTGTGCTTGTGAATGAAAAATGTCGTCTCGTTAACCACTTTTGACATTTCTTACAACACTTTAACGCCCTCTGCGGCCTGTTCAATGTCCTCCCACACAACAAACAGTCAGCTCCTTTGGTCAACTGTATGAAAAAGTTAAGACAAGGAGAGGAGGGGGGAGAGAAAACTCCCATCTCCACAGAAAAGAATCTGCAACTCAGCGGCTAGCAGCCCTAATTACAGTGGGGCTTTGCTGAAGTCTGCAACAAGACAAAGAGAGAGAGGGGAGGAAAAGAGGCAGATGGAGGGAGAGAAGGACGTGAGGAGGAAAGGAGCAGAAAGCAAGAGTGAAGGTTACCTCATTTTGTAAAGAGTCTGTTTATAAGTCAAAGTCACACTAAGTTAGTGCTGACTTTACAAAGACACAGCTGCTCGGCATCTCTGCAAAATGTCGCTTTACACCATAAATGCATACGACAAATCGTTGTTTTTTTAAACAGGAGGTACAAACTCCCTGCAGAAGCCACTTAGAAGAAGAAGAAGAACTAGAATTAGATGTCATTCTTCACAGCTGATTTATGTTTTCCTGCTTTTAAAATCAAAACACAAGTGTTTCTGCAGCTTGATTAAGACTTTGCCGAGCTTTCAAATTTGAGCTGATACCAGAAAATATCACTTTCTGTGGGATGCTAAACTTTTTTGCCAACTTGGCTGCAGCCAGCTAATCATCTTTCCAGACACCAAGCTGCAGAACGACACATTCAAAATTCAGACTTTTCTCCTCTTTGTTAGTAGAGATGTCAGGAAAAAACACCCCTTTCTGTCCACAGGCATCACATTAGTTTTATCTTGGAACAGATTTGTCTTCCCCACTTGCTACTAAAATTGTGTAAATTATTCTGGCGTCACCTATTTCCTTTTTATTGCCTCTCCACTTAAACTTAACTAAGCTGCTCCGCCGGGTGGTCTTGCGCGAACATTCGTCATGTATTTCGAGTAATAACATTGAGTTACTACAGTATGCCAAGGTGTGAACTCTGTCTCTCTCTTTAAACACACGCTCTCATACACAGCGAGGTCCTGAATCAGAGCTACTTTATGATCGCCAGCTCCTCCCTTCCTCCGCCAGCCCAACAAAACTCCTCTCTGAGCCCCGACACCACACAAAATGGCGTTTGAGCCTTCACACTGCCTCGCTGAAGGAGAAATGCTGCATTCTAGTGGAAGCTGAGAGACATTAAATCAGAATTACATCTATATAAATCAGAGTATTTATTGCAGAAATCCATGAATAGTGAAAAACAAGCTGTAAATCAGGAGAAAACCCAAAAGTCCTCTTAAATATATTTAACAGTTCAGAATGAGGAACCTGATAACGATGATAACGTGTTTCTAACATTTAGCTTTTGTCTTCATTAACAACTTCCCTTTAGGTTTGAGTAAAAGAGACTTTTTGTGCTCCTCCATTCTCTTGGCCGCTTCCTGTTTTTCGCTCCACGCCTCCATTCCTCTGTCCACCTCCGAGTTCAGCATCACGATGCGTCTCTGTGGGGAAGAGCGTGACAAAAAGCATGTTAAGAAACAGAAAGATAAAAAGATAAATAGGAAGGTAAAAGGTGCTGATACTCACCGCTAAATCTTCTCTCTCTTGCTTTCTTCTCAGCTGTCCCTTCATTAGAGGTGCTGGTCTCCCGTCTGTCCGGATACACAAACAAGAACACACACAAGAAATTACTAAATGTGCTACGAGTAGATCACAACATGGTCACGGTTTTAAAAAGTGTGAATCACTGAATTAGGCCTCTGATGCTTGAAAATACCTCCTAATATCTGTGACTCAAAAATAAACAATACCTGCATACGACCAATCAGGCAGGTCTGTCAGAGGGCCGTATTCTGTGCCACTTCGAGCAAGTCCATGTCTGCAAGCAAACACAAACGTTATGGAAGTAGAAACAGACAATTGGAGGACTTGTGGATAATCAGCTATCTTTTGCCCTATAGCAACCTGGTCATGATGCACAAAAGTTATTCTGGCTGTTGCTATAAATAGCTGCTAAAGGACAGTTTGTGTAGTATGGGCTAAATCGCACTTGTCGTTATCACGGTAACCACAAATCAACCTGGAAGAAATCTTAAAAAGAGTTCTCCAACGGTTTTGCATTGTCGTATTAGCATTACAGCATTGTCAAGATGGCTAATATTTTTAAAAAGTCAAAATCAATGCAGGGGGACCAGAGATTGTAGTTTTTTATCCCACACATTCAAAAAACAACTACATTACCCACAATGCATCTCAACCGCTCAACTCAAATTATAGGGAAAATAGAAAACTTTGGTTATAGTGGTTTATATTTTATTATAATTATATACTTTAAAAGGATCAATATGTAATATATTAAATGTAATAAATCATCAAATGACCATGATATGTCATCAGAGATTAAGAAACCATGCTGACAACAATACTACAGCCAGTATGTTCTCCTCTGAAATTTACATTCCAGTCCGCAACGTCTGTTTTTGTTTTGGATGTGTGTGATCCCGACTTTTTCTCGTAAAGTTATGACTTTATTCTCGTAATATTACAACTTTTTTCTTGTAATATTATGACTTTATTCTGTAAATCTCAGATGTTTTTTCCTTCAATGTGGCCCAAATACTCCGTAGTACATTGTCTCTTTGGCCCTCACTGCATTAGACTTGTATACTATATACTCAGACTATAAACTGTGTTACCTTTATCATAATGCTCAAATGTTTTGCGGCTCCAGACAGATTATTATTTATTTATTTTTGCCTAAAATGGCTCTTTTGATAGTAAAGGTTGCTGACCCCTGCTCTATCAGGTCAGTTGGTTAGGTGCTGTAGTGGTTCCCAAACTAAATGTCAATTAAATGAGGACTAACCAGTTGCCACACAGCAAGAGTGGAGCTTCTGGGGAAGTTGGCCTGCTTTGTCCTATAAGCTAATAATACAGCTTTGGTGTACACATCAACATCACTCAAACAAATCAACCATTATCTAGTAAAAAAACCCAGTGTGTCAACAGTGAACTTACTCTTTCCTCCACTTCTGTCCAGCCTGTGCTCCACATGTTGTGCTGAACTGCCTGCTGGAGTGCCTCAACACTGGAAGAAAACAACAAAAACAGCCTCTGAAATCACCTCTAAGACACCTGAAATCTACAGGATACACTCCGACCACTCCATTATGATCTTATGAGCAGATACTGATCCATAGTCAATACGTTTTAAAACAAATTCTTAGTTCTTACTCAACCCGTCAATCTCTACATCTTCATCCTCCTAACTTCCTCACTAGTAGAGGTCAGTTTTCGATAAGATTTAGAGGAACCACATTATGGAGTAGCTTTTCACATTTATCAATAAACTGTTCATCTGTCAAATGTTTCAAAAGTCACTTGAAGGGTCATTTAATTGCTGTCTTGTAATTGCTTTCCCCCATGTTGTCCATGTATCTGTTTTTATGTTTTTTTATTTTTTCCCCACTCACAATGTTGTTTGAAGAAGTCTTTATAGATATTTAAATAAATATCCTCCTCACAAACACTAACTATACACTTCCATGCAAGACACACACCTTTTTTTATATATATATTTACTGTATTATTATTGTTGTTATTATATTATATCTTGTTCTAATTGTTTGTTATCACTATTATGTAGTCATATTATTTCTTTATATTAATCTTGTCTTTTGGTGGAGGCTTCAGATAAGCCCAGTGGGTTTTTTTGCCTCTTCCTGCACTTTATTTTATGTATTTATTTTTGTCATGTTGGATAGTATTAAATTGTGCAAAAATAAATAAACAATAAACAAACAATTCTTGGCTGCCTGTAGGGACTTTTGAAGCAGCATAATTTTGAGAAATAAAAATTTAAAACATTATAAAAGAACAGTTAACTGAGTAAATAAAACATTTTAAAAATCAAAAATAGATGTTTAAGGTTTTATTTTAGATGTCTACTAACATTTATTCTGTTATTCTCTATTTTTTTATATATTTACTGTATTGTTGTTATTATATTATATCTTGTCCTAATGGTTTGTTATCACTATTATGTAGTCATATTATTTATTTATATTAATCTTGTCTCTAGGTGGAGGCTTCAGATAAGCCCAGTGGGTTTTTTGACTCTTCCTGCACTGTATATTATTCATTTTTGTTATGTTGTATATTCTTAAATTGTGCAAAACAAATAAACAATAAACAAACAATAAGTAAAACCTTGTATAAATGTGTTTCTTTCCCTCCTCAGTGTGTCAGATGAGAGTAAATACTCCTTTACTGAAGAGCAGCATTCACAGTTCTTACTGTATTTAAGGTAGTTATTCACACAGACAGCTCTATCAAAGGCAGTGCACTGGTGCAAGAAGATATTACTTAACAAAGGAGCTCAACTTTAAGGTTTAAACGAGTCTAACACACAACAGATTTAGTGAATAACCTCTGTCTCACCTGAACAACACAACGTCCTCATGGTGGCTGCCATCTTTGTCTGCACTATTCTGTGTTGACCGCCAGGTGGTGCTAAAGAAGCACTGAGAGGAGCAAACCAGCTTATAGGTGCATTACCGCCACCTACCGGACTGGAGTGTGGTCAGTAGATTGGCAGGAAAATAAATAAATAACAATAAAAATAAAATGAAATAAAATAAAAAATAATTGTTAATAATAATTGTTAATAATAATAACAATAATAATAACTAACTAAAATAAAATAATAAAAATAATAATAATAATACTAATAATACAATTCTCTCCATTATTCCTGTTGCCCTTAAAGGGACTGTTTGTAAGAATCAGAAATGCTTGTTAACAGCGACACCTGTGGCCGTTAAGTCAACGAAAGTCAACGTCGAGCTCGTGCTTGCTCGCTCTAAATAGACATGAACGAGCATCACTCAACACAGTGAGGCGACACACGTCAGCTAAAACCACAATATCACTCTATATTTCACCTGCTTGGCAGTAATGTTAGCTGACCAGACAAAGGTCTCTCCATGAGTCAATGCTGATCCTAGTGTTGGCTTTTCCTGCTTCAGCCTCCCAACCGCGGCCGGAGGGAGACACCTGCACCTAGTCGGAGACGATGACATTTCTTGCTGCGGAGCCACTTCACAAGACACGGGAAACCTCTGTTGGTCTGGAGGAGCTGCAGCATTTACTTCTGCACAAATGTCAACTGTACATTCACTAGATATTCTCAGAGCTAAACTAACTCTTCTGCAGTGTGGAGTGTGTAATTTTAGACCTATATGAATGTGGTAATATCAGGCCTATATGAATGTGGTAATATTAGGCCTATATGAATGTGGTAATATTAGGCCTATATGAATGTGGTAATATTAGGCCTATGTGAATGTGGTAATATTAGGCCTATATGTGAATGTGGTAATATTAGGCCTATATGAATGTGGTAATATCAGGCCTATATGAATGTGGTAATATCAGGCCTATATGAATGTGGTAATATCAGGCCCATGTGAATGTGGTAATATTAGGCCTGTATGAATGTGGTAATATCAGGCCTATATGAATGTGGTAATATTAGGCCTATATATGAATGTGGTAATATTAGGCCTGTATGAATGTGGTAATATCAGACCTATATGAATGTGGTAATATCAGGCCTATATGAATGTGGTAATATCAGGCCTATATGAATGTGGTAATATTAGGCCTGTATGAATGTGGTAATATTAGGCCTGTATGAATGTGGTAATATTAGGCCTGTATGAATGTGTGCACAGAGATGCAGACAGAGAGCCCAGCCGCTCTTCAAAGTATTGTTTTTGTATGAAGTGCTCCGCTACTAAGCCCAGAAGAATTTCTCTGTTAGCTTTTCAGGGCAAGTTCCCACTCGCAGCAGTGTGAGGTAGAAGTGTGCAGAGGACTGCTGCTGCCGCTGCTGCTGCTGCAGGGACTCTGGTGAACCGCAGGGGCCATGAGAGGCTCCATGTGGAGGAAGAGGAGGAGGAGGAGGAGGCTCCAGGCCAAACACTGTGACTTTATCAGGGGCTTGTTGTCTTTAGGTGTGTCCGTTAACTGCCACAAAAACGGCCTGAATCGAGGCTGCCTAGTGCTCGTCCAGTGGTTAAACAGTAGTGTGATGTTTACCCGGTTCTCCTCCTTGGAGAACTCACACACGCCGAAAAAATTCACCAGCCAGCCGCCTCACCTCGCCGTGTCCCTCCGCGCATTCCACAGGCTGGTGGTACAATAAAGTAGTGCCGTTGCCCTAAACGACGCAGTTTTTATTGTGTGATTTGACTTGTAATGTAGAAAAACAAAGCGTTTGAAATAGTTGTGGAGTCAATACTAAGATATTTAACTAAAATTAGCAATACCACAATGTAGAAATACTCCTTTATAAATAAAAGTCATGCATTTAGAATTTTGCTTAGTATAATTATGCAGAATAGATAGATAGATAGATAGATAGATAGATAGATAGATAGATAGATAGATAGATAGATAGATAGATAGATAGATATGTAGGTAGATAGATAGATAGATAGATAGATAGATAGATAGATATGTAGATAGATAGATAGATATGTAGATAGATAGATAGATAGATAGATAGATAGATAGATAGATAGATAGATATGTAGGTAGATAGATAGATAGATAGATAGATAGATAGATAGATAGATAGATATGTAGATAGATAGATAGATAGATAGATAGATAGATAGTAACTTTATTGATCCCGAGGGAAATTCAAGTTTCCAGCATCACAGTTCCATAGTGCAAAACATGTTAGTAAAAAGGCAGAAAAAAGTTAGTAGTACAAAGTACAAAAAAATATAACAGATATAAAAATACAAGGAGATGAAGAAAACTGTTAAAACTGAATATAGTGCAGGGTAACAGCTGTGATACACAAACTATTAAAAAAGTGAATATAGTGCAGAAGAGACTGTTAAAAAAGTCCCTAGAGAGGTGTTGTACAGTTTGATGGCTTCTGCCATGGTATTATATTAATATATAGTCTTTACATCATATTAATATTTTTGTGTTGACAGCATTTTAATGTTGTAAGTGCAGGTGGAGCTGATTTTAACTCATTTATATGTTGTTTATATGCATTTTTAATAAGATGATACAACCACCAAATGTTAATTTGGAAAGTAACTAATAAAGTAAATGTCAAGTAAATGCAATGGAGTGAAAAGTATACAATATTTCCCTCTAACTTGTAGTGGAATAGCAGTATAAAGTACCAGGAAATGAAAATACTCATGTAAAGTACAAGTGGCCTACCTTGAAATTGTACTTCCAGTACCTACTTGAGTTACTGTATGTTCTACCACTGGTTTAAAACATTAAAGTTTACAGCCTACATTAAGGTTAATTGCACAGATCAAATCAAGCAGAATACATTATCAGGAATACAGCGGACTTGGTTTCGGTTGTGATTTGGGGATCACAGTTATATAAGGAAAACAAAATAATGGCTTTTCTGAAAACAGAATTGTTTATAGTGGTGGTTTGGCTTGGTGGTCAGTTCAACGTTTAAGCTCGTGCCAAGCCACGGCCACATGAATACATCTGTATCCAGTGCTCAGCTCAGTCATAATAAACATGAACCTAATGGTTAAAGGGGTTTTAAGGAATATTGAGGTATTGAGTCAAAGCAGCACAGACAATTCTGACCAAACACCGAATCAAAAAGTCACATTTTTCTTTGCTTTGTCATTTATCGTAAAGCACTTTGTGGTGTCTGAGCTAGAACGGACCCATATGAATCATCTATACTTATTTTACTTTAATTTTCTTGCATCAAAAATAGTCAAATGCATTATATTTGTTTCTTTTTGTCTTTTTTCTTATAATCATCAGTCTGAAAACCTAATAAAAAGTTTCTCCCCCCAAAACAGACACATTTAAAGAGCTTTAAAAAGTCATAATGTAGGCCTACTTTTTAATCCAATGCCTTTATTTATTTTGCAGATACCACATATTAATACCCAATATAAATTAACTAATAAATTATGACATATTATAATAGATTAATCTATCGGGCAGTATATAAAGTAGTAGTAGTAGTATAAAGTATACTCTACCATGCTTACACCTTAATGCATCACTTATAATCCTGTGATATATTATTATTTTATATTATGTTGAGCTGTACTTTAAGTATATTTCTATGCTTAGACTTAGTAAGATTTTGAACGTAGAGCTTTTTACTTACAGCAGAGTATTTTTAAACTGTGGTATTACTACTTTTACTGAAATATCTGAAGGAATACTTCTTCCACCACTGTCACACCCCCACACACATTATGAGCGACTGAAGACATGACCTCAGTTGTAGCTAAGGCATGGCGTAGGTTGAAGTCTAAACTCTGTGGAAACATATTTATTTTGGTTTGACAATTGTTAACTCAAAATCCTGTGGCCGAAAGCGTCTGATGTAATCTAGTGAGTGGACATTGGGTTGTTTCCACCCCCAAAAAAAACAAACAAACTACTAGTTCCGACCTTAAAAGTGAACATTAAAGCCTTATTTCAATTCAATTCATTTTTTATTATTGTCAATAATCAATAGAACAGTCATTATACAGGGAAAGTACATTTTTGTTTTTCTGAACAACACTCACCTGTGACACAACACATCAATCAATCATACCTGACAACAACATACACACAAACAGCCACAGCTGGCCACAAAGGACCTAACTGACTCTCAGTCATGGATACATACAATTCAAATTTGTAGAGAATACAACACAGGGAGAGTATCCACAAATAAGTCATGAAATAATAATAAGAAGAAAAAAAATAAAAAAATATATATATACATACCTACATACACACACACATACACATATATACACATACACACATACACACATACACATATATATATTAATATATATATATATGCAGTATATACACATACACACATATACACATACACACATATATATATACACATATACACACATACATATATATATATATATATACATACACATACATAAACATATATATATACACATACATACATACACATATATATACACATACATACACATACATACATACACACATACATAAATATATATAAAAATAGATTTATTTTATTTTTTTTAAATAATGATAACAATCAATAAATAAATGAATAAAATAAAGATAATTTATAATGTCTTATTTAACATCATGATGTAGTTGCAGAGAGCAGGTCTTGGCGGAGGGGGGAGTTTTGCGTATGAATGACGAAACAGCCTGATGTCTGATGGAAAGGTGTTCCGGCCCTGTGGGGGGAAACGAGCCGCCGCTGTCTGATAAAGGAGCAGTGACGCGTCAAGCTCAACAACCGGACAGAACGCAGCGCAACGTTCGCTCTGTGATCCCACCTTCAAAATAAAAGCATCATATACAGTCGCTTTCTAAAAGGAAAGTGAATACATAACCATGTTGGGACTCACTAATGGTTGTCCATTAGTAGCTTATAATGTGTGTGGGAGTGTGACAGTGGTGGAAGAAGTATTCCTTCAGATATTTCAGTGATAGTAGTAATACCACTGTAAGTAAAAGCTAAAGTATAGCTCAGTACTAGTACTAGTCTTAAATTGTGCAAAACAAATAAACAAATAATTGAATAATGTTTAAGTTAAAGTAATTTTTTATACATTTTGAGGTAAATATTGGGGGTAATTTGGCAGAAATTTCAAATAGGTAACTTGCTAATTATCACCTAATTACCATGAAATTTGCAGACCTGTAAAGTGAAGTGTTATTCTGAGTTCTTTTAAAACAAGGCTTAAAACTTTCCTGTTTGCTGCTGCCTTTTATTAAACCAGATAATGATCTTATATACTGCACTAGAGCTTTTACTCTTGTGTGTTATATTCTATTTTAGCTTCTATCCTAGCTTTTATTTTTAGCTTGTTTTTATTTTCTAATCTTTAATGTTTTTATAACTGTTTTAATTATGTCTTAATGTTCTTTTTGCACTTTGTCGCAATGTTTAGATACATTTTATTTTTTTTCTGTACTGTTTCTTTTGTATGTATTTCATTGTTTTTATTGGATTGTATTCCACAATTTGGTTAGGTTTTTCTGCACATTTCGTGTACTTCTTGTTGTTGTTTAACTTTTGTTGTATTTTTTTAAATTATGTTAGTTTAGATCTTTCTTCCTTTTTTGTTATTGTTTTTTTCTCTCCTGGGGTTGGAGGGAGTTCCTCTCTTAACCTCTCGACACATTTTTTGCTTGTTTTTTTTCATTGACTAGATTTTGTGCAGTTTTATATATGTGCAAAAAAAAAAGTTCTTGAATGTTTATGTAAAGCACTTTGAATTGCCCTGTTGCTGAAATGTGCTATACAAATAAACTTGCCTTGCCTATATTTAATTTAGGCTTTAGAATTGCTTTTTAAAAATAATATTTCTTAATATAAGCAAATCTGCTATGGTGGCAGGTGACCTGAAATGTTGTACCTGCCACAGCCAACATTGACCCTGTTATTTGTCAGGTTGCAAGGTGCTGATTTCATCACCTGGCTGCCAGCTAAGGGAGTTTTATTTTGAAGCTGTGACCGGAAGCAGCTCTCTCTGCTGCTGCCAGCTGGACACATGTTGTAAAGCGAGAGGTAGAGGGGGGAGGTAAGTAATTATTTAGGGGGAAGAAAGAAAGAAACAAAGTTGTCGACCGTGCAGTGAACACGGGGAGGGATTTTACTCATCTCGAGGTAGTCTTTTAGTAGCTCCGGTGTCTTCTGCTGCTGAGAGGACTGGACTTTACCGGATCGGTTCCTTCTCTAACTTCTCCGCTACTCTCTCACCGAGCACCGAGCACCGGGACCGGATTCCTGCTCTGAAAAAACGGGGAATGATAAAAGCAGTCGAGCACACACAGTCTGGATGGACGGACCTACTGAGGAGTCTAAGTTAAAGTTGTTATTTTAATAGTTTTCAGAGCACATTTTCTCCTATTGAAATGAATGGCTTTAAAGTTCTTGTTTTACACACTGGACCCTCATGAAGTGTTGCTGAACCTTTGTGTTGTTTAAAAAAAAAAAGAAAAGAAAGGAGGATTCAAAAAACCCCCACACTGCACTGGATCACCACCACCACCACATCAAACCCACTCTACTGAAGGTGTTTTCATCCAGACTACTAGTGGAGATGTGGAGCCACATGAGGGTCCACAAAGGAGGCCCTTAGGTCACTCAGAAGTGTCCTATAGATGTCTCCTGTTTCCTGCCTCTGGATTAGTCTACTAATAATAATCCCATAATGGATTCTTCCTCACCTACCTGTGCCTGTGGATCTTCCACATGAGGGCAAACCAGATGACTTACAGAGGACTTAACCTGTAACCTGAAATGTCTTAAAAAGTCTTATTTATCTGTATTTATTGTGTGTGTATATATATATAAGGGGGATTTTTTTTTTAAAGCTTGTTTCAAGGCCAGTTTCTTCATCTGAAAGCTGTAGATTAATTTGTTCTGCTGTGTATTCTAATCTACCCACACTGTATTTGAGCACATTAATCTTGTGATTTTTTTTTTAAACTTGACTTTACCACAAAAACTTCATCATGGACAGGCCGATAAGCAAGTTATTGGAGAAGTTAAAGCTAACGGACTCGGGCAGTGTGAAATTCAACAGTTCAAAGAAGAAGCACGACTCTGCCAACAACTCTAATAACAGCAACGCCAACACTGGCATCTCCGGAGGAGGAGGCAGCGGTGGCGTGCCACAGGCTCCCAGCTCTGCAGCTGCCTCGCCCTCAAGACCCGGCCAGTTCTCGCTTGCCTCTGCAACCACAAGCGATGCATGTGTTCCAGCGAATGGGAGAGGAGGAGGAGGAGGAGGAGGGATGGGAATTCCACCCCCTCAGCTCCTCACCCCACCGCCATCTTCCTCCTCGGTGGGTGCCGTACCTCAAGATGGAGAGCAACCGCTTCACCCTTCCACCTTGGCGCCGCTGAGGCGTCGCTCCCCCCAGCAGCGAGCTTCCTGTTACCTGGGCGAGGGAGTGGATTCCCACCTGAGGCGTGAGTCCGGCCTGGGCCCCGAGTGTGACCCTATGGGAGCGTTTGGCTCCAAGGCGTCCCTCAATCAACGCCGCTACTCCCTGGAGCTCCAGCAGCTGGTCCGGCGACAGCAGCTCCTCTCTCAGCCGCCACCTCTCTCCGTTCCGCCGCCGTACCCGGCCTCCATGGGCTATGGGTCGGCTCCCAGAGGTGGCCTGGCAGAGCCCGGCTACCTCTCCGAGCCCGAGAGGCACAAACGCCTCTCTCTCCAGGAGGCTCTGTTCTACAAGCGCCTGAGCACGGGCAGTGAACTGTGGGAGAGCACCAGGCCCGCGTCCCTCTCTCATCCACCACATCGCACGTCTGATGTGAGCGGAGGAGGTGTAGGAGGAAGCTTCTTTTATCCCCCGGGACCTACCCTGAGCCCATGCTCGTCTTTCAGCCTCCAGGAGTCGGTGCTGGTCAGCCCCAGGTCCAGCTTCGCCTCCAGCACAGCCAGCGGCGGCGGCGGAGGGAGCCCCATGGGGAGCCGCTGCAGCAGCAACCGGACCAGTGGCATCAGCCTGGGCTACGACTCCCGCTACTCCGCCTCCGGAGGCCTCCCGCCACAGCAGCAATCCCCCTCCATGCAGACAGGGGGCTCTGCCGCTGGTTACGGAGCTCCAGGCAGGGCCGGGGTGACCCCCGTGGAGGCCTGGACTCAATACTTGGAGGGTGGGATGCGACCAGGGGCGCACGACAGCCGTCACTCCTACCCACCTGCCGTCGGAAGTCCAGGAGCGGCGTGCTACCAGGCTGGCCCAGAGTGGTGGGAAGAGCAGCAGGCTGGAGTGAGAGGCACCCGTTACTCAGACCTGCCTGGCACCCGGTACCAGGAAGAGCTCACCCGACTTCTCCTGAGAGATGGTGCGCTGGCAGGCGGGGCACTCCTGGAGGGCCTGATGCTGAAGGAGCAGTCTCTGGCCCTGACGGCGCTCTCCAAACCCAACACCATCACGCTGGGGCCTTTATCGGCCGGAGGGCCGGTCAAACCTCAGGAGGATCCAGGAGTCGGAGCCGGAAGGGACGCCGTGGAGAACCGCCAGGAGTACTTTGGTAATTCAATCAGGAGAGACTCGTATGAATTGAATGGTGATTTATTACAAAGTGCACAGATTTATGAATAGTAACGGTCTTTGGCGATTTAGACCCAATGTGACGTAGTAAAGGGGGAAGTGATGCCGTAGTTGGATTTAGGATCTAGACACTGGTGATGGTGGTAGTGAAGAGATTGATGCAGATCCGATGAATGAAGTGGAGCAGGATTGCTCTGATGTGATGAATCTGGAGGTGATGGAGGGTCGCATCAGTTTGTGCTGATACCGACACTGAAAACAGCATAGAGGAGAACGGTTTTTAAACTTTTGACAGCAACGATGTGATTGGCTTTAGGGAGATATGGCGAGATCTGATTGGTCACTGAAAAGAGAGCCCGAAGAGAGAATGAATGAGATTGCACCCCTAGTCTTCCTGACTGAATTTACGCATAAGCTTCATGAAACAGTCGTTTTTCAGGGTACACGTGGAAATGCGAAGGAGAAAAGGTAGCCAGGTTAAACAGAGCACACAAATTGTAAAAATCACATCCCTAATTTGAGCCAGTGGCATCACTGTTCATGCACGGCATCCCATGCATTCATAATAGAGCGCCCTCAAAGTGTTTATTATAGTCCTCCTCGCTGCCTGGTGTCAGATCACAGGTTCCTCTCTAAATGAAAGGCTTGGATGGATGGATGGACAGATTAATAGTTGAAAGAGTGTATGGATGGATGGTACCTTTGGAACCTGCAGAGACACGCATGGTCGTAGCATGCAACGCATAAAGGAAGAAGAAAAAAAGAAAAGCTTCAGAGACTGATCCAGACAAGTAGATTTGTTTGGCTGAAGAGAAGAAAGAACATATATGTGTATATACTCCCTTCAGGTTCACACCTGTAGCCGAGACATCAGGGCGAAGTCGGCTGACGTTTCAGGAGGCAGGCAGGCGTTGCCAATTCGCAACAGCGTGGTGCACATGGAGGGCTAATGCAGCGTATCTGCACGGCCATTAAACTGCAAAATTCTGCTGTAACACTCAGACACAAATTACATGGTTCCATATAAGCACCGCTCCGACCATTACTGTGAGTCACACAAGATTAGGGCTCAGGATCTGTGTGTGTGTGTGATGGTGGCTGGATGAATGTGTGTGTGTGTGTGTGTGTATATTGTTTCTCTGCGGCAGGGTGTGTTTTCCCCCAAGTGACTTCAGGCCACAGTAACGCAGTGTGAGTGTGTGAGTCATGTGTGCGTCCTGGTGTGTGTGTGTGTGTAATGCTTCCTTGGCGTGTGCAGGGGCGGTGTGCTGCAGCCTGTTTTTCTGCTCAGGTATGCGTGCCCGGAGGGGACATACAATACTGTACTCCTCTCAGCCATTAGGGATAAAATCACAAGCTCTGAGCCATGAAGACAGACGCTCTGAGCTCAGCAGACACACTATATTGAAGTGCAAGGCTTTAATTAAATTAAAAAGAAAGTAAAAAATGAAATTGAAAGCCCCATAACCTAAGAAACAAAACTTTCTGTTGATGATTTTGACCCACAAGTTTACAAAACTCCTCCTGTAATACGTCTTCTTGTGCTTCTTAAATTTGTACAGAAATGTACAAATATTTTAAATCTCATATTGTTATCATTTTCATTTTTCGTGGCCCAAAAAAGTCCCTGAATGCTATACCCCAGTCACTTCTATCCCAACGTTTTCTATATGTAGCAGCTCCAGACTATCAAATTTAAAGCCTGCAGTTTGAGTCTCGGTTTCCCTTTTGGGGTTTCTGGCTTTGGCAGAGACTCACGCCCGTTCCTAAATATCAAAATGACCGTCCAAGAGTGTAGGAATTCTCGATTTGCGTGGCACTCCCTCGGCCACATTAGAAAGAAAAAAAACGCAGGCAGGTCCTTAAATAGATCACAGAAATGCTGCAGCTCGGACCACCACGCCACTTTTCCACTTTACATTTAGTGCCCTGAGTAGTGCTCAACATGTACTTAGACTACACTGTAGTCTGTTAGATGAGAAGCTGGCTTTAAGTGTGCACTATAGAGGTGTTTTTTTTCTTTAAAACTATGCTGTTATGTTAATTAAGCTCTTATATCTGACGCCAAATTGAAAAAAAGGAGCTGAAAGGTGCGTTTGTTGGTTAAAATTTGGCCAGAAAGTGTCAATTAAGCATTTGTATCATTGACTTTTTAAATGGGGGAAATCATTATCATCCATTAGATGATTTGAAGGAAGCAGCAAAAGTGCTAATGTGTGTACTAATCTAGTTTCCTGAAGTAGTTTCGGCTCCTAACATCAGGCAATCTCATTTAATCTCCAAATTGCTCCAATTGTGGGGTTTAAAGTCAAATTTAAAGGGAAGTCTTAAACTCCAGAAGAAAGAGTCGTCTATTTTCTGGAGGAGCGCCTAAGAAGTCAGATCCGGTGGAGTTTCCCTTTTAATAACAGAACGGTGGATGAGCAAACAGGCTGGCATGGGTAACTGGGATTTAACTGTGTGAAAATCCCCTAGGTGGTGCGAACGAGAGGATTTACAAGTGTTGACACTTTGCGTGGAGTTGGATTTCAGACACATCCTCCTGGAATGTGTCGTAAACGAAGTGTTAAGAGCCACTGAGCTGTTACTCTCCACTAAATGCGTGTTGTGTTTTTCCCCCCATTGTGCTGGCAGGGACCTGTGTAAAGTGTGGGAAAGGCGTGTACGGGGCGGATAATGCCTGCCAGGCTCTGGATAGCCTCTATCACACACGCTGCTTCACCTGTGTGTCCTGTGGTGAGTACCTACCAGACACAACAATCATTTAAATACCATCACCGACACCTTTTCCAAACACCACTTTTAACCGTTTTCTATTACAATGTATCTCCGCTGAGTCAAACATCTCTCCCCCCCTCCCGCAGGACGCACCCTGAGAAACAAGGACTTCTACAATGTCAACGGCTCTGTGTACTGTAAAGAGGATTACATGGTAAGAGTCGAGGTCGAGACGTTGTTTTGTCATCCGTTTCACACACACACACACACACACACACACACACACACACACACATTCAGAGGCTTGATTTTCTGCTAATCTCTTTTGTTGTAATTACAGTTTTCAGGATTCCAGGCCGCTGCTGAGAAGTGTAGTGTGTGTGGCCACCTTATTCTCGAACAGGTGAGCGATGTGTGTGTGTGTGTGTGTGTGTGTGTGTGTGTGTGTGTGTGTGTGTGTGTGTGTGTGTGTGTGTGTGTGTGTGTGTGTGTGTGAACATGCTACACGAAGAAGCAAACAAATACCTTTTTAAAGCTAGATGTAAGGAAACTTTAACCTCCCCTATGTCATTTGTAGTTAACTTGCGTTTCCCAGAATGCCCCCAGACGATAGAGAAATTCAGTGACGTCTGTTTTGTTGGCTCGTCTTCGGGTTCCCACGACAGATTTTCAGTGGAATGTTTGCCTTGGTTTTTTTTTTTGATAAATAAAGAAATAAGTCTCTGTAGTGATTAGCTTAAAACTTTTTTTTTTTACCATATTTGAACCACATCAGACCCAAAACATAAATAGAAAGCTCACAGGGAGTGTGGGATCCACAGGCTGCATTTTGTACATAATTTGAACCACATTCAAGTTTTAGGACGACAAACATTTAACTGTATTTCCATCATCGTTTTTAGCTGAATTGGAAAAGTTGTCTGGCCAATCTGAAATAATAATAATAAGAAAGTTTATTCTCATATTTTGTGGTCTGATTACAAACTAAAAGTAAAGGATGTTGTTAAGACAGATGAATCTGAAATAAATGTACATCAAGCTAAAGCTTACAAAATATGGGAGGCATTCAGGGTACACAATAGAGTAGGAATTATTGGCTAAATGGCGGCGGATGGAAATGTTAGTAGAGCTGCAACAATTAATCGATTAGTTGTCAACTATTAAATTAATCACCAACTATTTTGATAATCAATTAGTCGATTTGAGTAATTTTTTTAAGGAAAAAAAATCGAAATTCTCTGATTTCAGCTTTTTAAATGTGAATATTTTCTGTAAACTGACTATCTTTGAGTTGTGGACAAAAAACAAGACATTTGAGGATGTCATCTTGGGCTTTGAGAAACACTGATCAACATTTTTCACCATTTTCTGTCATTTTATAGACCAAACAACTCAAATCAATAACTCGATTAATAGAGAAAAGAATCTTCGGTTGCAGCCCTAAATGTTAGAAAATCAAATTAGGTTGCTGGAAATAGATTTTACAGCTTGTCAAAAGAAAAAGTTTAAGTTTATTCTTTTAGCATGTGTCAATCGAACAATAAAAATTCAGATATTGTAGGTAATAAGAACAAAAAAGAGAACGGACTAATAAATTCAACAGAAAATACGATTACAAATCACACATATACACGTACAGTTACGCATACCTACGTACACATACATACAGTCTAGGCCAATCATCTGTGTGAAAATATGTTTAAAAATGCACCTCATAAAGAAAATGAGACCAGAAATGTTTTAAAAATGTTGTGGTTCTTCCTCCTCAGATCCTGCAGGCTCTTGGGAACTCGTACCATCCGGGCTGTTTCCGCTGCGTGGTGTGCTCCAAGGCTCTGGACGGGGTGCCGTTCACCGTGGACCATCACAGCAACATCTACTGCGTGGCAGACTACAACAAGTGAGACGTTCAAATGCTTTGTTTTGAAAAGGGAATGACCCTTGAGATGTTATGAAATCTAGTTTTTGCATGTGTAACATTTGAAGTTTGATGTCCCTACTTCCTTCATTACTCATCTGTGTGAATGCTGCTGGTTTCTACACTAAATCAACTTTCTCTTGTCGTCCTGCAGGACTTTTGCCCCGAAATGCGCTTCCTGTTTACAACCCATCTTACCTACTGAGGTGAGTACGAGTGTATTTAGCCTTGTTTCCACTACAGGAACTTTCCAGGAACTACTTGCTTTTCGACTGCGACTGGGACCAGGGTCTGAATTAAGTTCCGGGGACATTTTACCCCACAAAAAAGGCCCTGGTTGGGGGTAGTACTTTCTAAAAGTACAGGAGCTTTCAGGGTGGAGTTTGCAGGGGTGATTGCTGATTGGTGAAACACACACACGAAGGAAGTACTCTAGTATTGATTTAGGACGAGGGGAGATCATTTCTCTTTGTTTGATAATATTAAAAGACTGCAGTGAAAACACAAAACCACCTTTTTAGTTCCTTGAAAAGTAGTTCCAGGGACTAAAAGTTGTGTGTTCTACATGCACGTGCTGACAGGAGGCGTTTTCTTACACCAGTTTTTCTGATCAAACTTTAACAAACCGGTGTAATATAGAGGCAGCCGTTTCAGGCATTTCAATATCAGTTTATCTAGCATGTTTTTGTTGTGATTCACTTTTTTTCCCCCGCAACTGAGTTTTGTTTGTTTTGTGTCTCAGGGCAGTGAAGAGATCCTCAGGGTCGTGTCTATGAACAAGGACTATCACTTTGAGTGCTACCACTGCGAGGTGAGCCGTCCCTCTATTTACGATGTGACTTCTGTCGGCTGACCTCACTTCCTCTGTGTGCATTCCTGTTCTTATCTGCGTCTTTTTCTCTCCCCCCCTCCACCCCCCAGGAGTGTCACCAGCAGCTCTCAGATAAGCCCGGCTCGCAGTGCTTCCCTCTGGACTCTCATCTCCTCTGCCACTCCTGTCACATGAGCAGAGCGTGCCCCACACACAACATTCCCCCTCACAACACACACTGATGATCAGCGCCCTTACGCAGCTGTGGATGAGAAAGCTGGTCTTAAACATGCTGTCGTTCTCTAATGTGCTTTTTGCTCAGTCTCTTTCTGAAGATGAAACTGCTGATATCCAGACATTTCCACTGATTCACTTTGTCTCTGGATCAGTCCCTTTTGTCACACGTACTGCCTGCTGTACTTCTTGTACTATTACTGTACCATAGTTATAAGGGAACGGGAAACAAACTACTGCTTTTTTTTTACCCCAATGTGGCTACTGTTTGCTGTAGAAGAACAAGGGATTTTGCTAAACTGTTTTGTACATATATTATCGCTAGCAAACATTTTGCACTTAAATTTGACTTTACTGTAAGAGATTTGTTACGTGAATCTGTACAATTTGGGTAAAAACATTACTGTAATTTCTGTATGTTGTAATAAATATTTTCATTTGTGTTCAGACAAACTTGTATTAGGTCACAAATTCAAATCCTTTTCCTCTGCACATGGTTCAAATACTTTAACAATATATTAATTTAATGAATGAGTTAAACCCTCATCAGCTCAGTGGCTCACAGCCAGGTCATGATGCCTCTTGGTGAGAAATGACTAAGCAAAAACATCCAAGCAGAAAGGCTGATAACCAATTTAAATTTATTCATTTTTTAAATTCTCAGTACATTCAGCACTTGCAGGAAGGGGGTGGGGGAGGGAAGCAACACTAACTGTTTTGAACTAAAATCATAAAATTAAAAATATTAAAATTGTAACCATTACTCTATTAGAAGGTAAACTTCTTATTTGTATTCCCTCTTAAATATATATATGATTGAAGGGTCAGAGGAGGGATTTTCAAACGGAGATTTCAGTGCAGCTTCCTGTAATTATTACAGAATAAACCACTTGACGAGACTTCCCCCTTCTCAACTCAAAACATCCACTAAAGACAAACTGGGGCATGTGCACGTCTCCTGCATCACCACAACACGTAATATCACGGCTCTTCCTAATCGCACACTCCTCTAGGTTACAGTGTTGAGACTTCAGTACCAGTTGCATGTTGGTGGGAGAGGGGGATGAAGGTTATTACTCACACAAACATCACCTGCAGTAACACACAACAAACCTCCAAGGCTGAAAACATGATTCATAAAACTTCAACAAAACAAAATCCTCACTTTGACAAAGTCAAATTAAGTCGTTTATAAAAAAAAAAAAAAAAAAAATCCCAGTGCTGAGGAGTAGAACACTAAAACTGATGCTAGAAAATATTTGAAGGTCGGGGATCTATTTTGGACTGGTTTTATTACAGGGCTTGGAGGAGGAAGGAACTGTGCACCCGCAGAACTAAAATAAAGAGGCGGGCTCCCAAACCTCAGAGGGACAAAATACTGAGGCGAGCCAGAAAAACCACAGTCCTCTCTGTTTCTTTGACTACACGGAGACGAGGAGGAACGCTGCTCTCTACAGACGGAGAGGACGCACTTTTGCTTCTGGAAGACGGAGCGAGAACAGAAGAGTGGGGAGAGAAGCTAGACTATCCGTCGTTTTACCATTATAACATGTAATGAACATTTTCTGTGTAAATTGACACGGACGAGGCGGGGGGGGGGAGGGGAAATGGCAGAAGTGTGTGGAAGACAACGCTTGCGTCAAAAGTGGACGAATTAAAGCACGGTGGGGCAGGTAGCGAGGAGCAGACACAAGTCCTGAACTTGAGGCAAGAGAATCTCCAAGTGGAAACACTCCCTCCCTCCCAAGACTTCCTGTCTGCTGAGTCCCTAGCTACGCCGCGTCCCTCTCTCTCTCTCTCTCTCTTCAGCTATCCCTGCAGCCACTCAGCGGCGTCTATCCCTGGGGTTGCTACGGCTACGAGAGCGACGTCCGCTACCGCCGCCTACCGAGGGTCGCGTGGGCCGGTGGCTGCCGTCCCTCTTCTTGTCTCCCTCTCTGTCTCGGCCGCGGTCCCTCTCTCGGTCTCTGTCGGCTCCTCCTCCCCCTCCTCCTCCTCCTCCTCCTCGCCCGGCTGCCCCGGCGCTCGCCGTCACGCTGACGTCCTTCTCTCGACCCTTCAGCCTCTCTTTCCTCTCCTCCTCCCGCTTCTTCTCCTCCTCCTCTTGCTGCTCCTTGCGCCTTCGCTCGCGCTCCTTTTGCCGCTCTGTGCGGTCCAAAAGCCTCTGCGCCGCCTGGTGGACACAAAGCACAGTTCAGTTGGATGAAATGAAGTCATTGTGACAGAAAATGTGTTTATAAGTGAGTGTGTCAGTCACCAACCTGCTCCTCAGACAGGGGAAGCCAGTATATACACGGAGCTGCTTTGGTCTTCAGGAACAAGTCGTCTAGCAATTTTGCAGGAGGTTCGTCTCCTTTCTCTGTTGGTACAAAACAGAAACGGGTGAATTTCTTCAAACAGTGGTACACAACTCAACCTGCATGTTAAGATTTACAAAAGAATGGCTTCATAACAGAAAGTGTAACTCAAGTGGGAAATATGAGGTTGCATTTCCAGTATTTGTCAACTGTGTGCACAGTTTCTCTTTAATCAATGCAGCCTGTTTTGTGTGGATATTCCCAATCATTCCCAATACAGTGTTTTTTGTAACTGTAGGGCTCCAACTAGCAATTATTTTCATTGTCCATTATTTTCTCGATTAACTGATTAGTTGTTTGGTCTGTAAAATGGCACAAATTGGCAAAAATGTCGATCAGTGTTTCCCAAAGCCCTCAAATGTCTTGTTTTGTCCACAACTCAAAGACATTCAGTTTACTGTTAGAGGAGTAAAGAAACCAGAAAATAGTCACATTTAAGAAGCTGGAATCAGAGAATTTTGTTAGTTGGTGATTAATTTAATAAAATAATTTGTTCAAGCTTTTCTAGCTTTATTGGCATTTTTTATAGCTCGTGACGCCGTGGCAAAGAAGCAAACTAAAAACATGTGACATGGATGTCTATCTATGAGCTGGAGAGTAATGAAGGATTGAATTATTACTATATATTTTGTAAGTGTATCTATTGCACCAGCACGCTTTGTTCTGGCTTTTCTCCTGCTTAAAAATCCCCTTTTGCTTTCATTCAATCACAGCGAGGTGCGTTACCCTTCTTATCCGTCTTCCTCTCCTTGCTCTTGGCCCTCTCCCTCCTCTTCCTCTCTCTGTCTCTGGATCGAGATCGCGGTTCGTCCTCTCCCGGTCTCGCGAATTCCCGGACCTTATCCCGGTCCCATTCCCGCTCGCCGCGGGCTCGTTCCCGGCGCTCCATCTCTCTCTGCCGCTCCGCCCACAGATCCCGCACTCCTACCACGCCACGGTCCCTCGGTTCGCGCTCCCTGTCCCGGTCCCGGTCTCGCTCAGGCATCAGAGGGGGCAGCCGGTTCTGAGGACCAGTTGGCGGGGCAACGTGTTCCTCCTCCATTTCTGGCTTCAGAATGCCTTTGTGAACGTCCAGCTGCGGGAAAAAAAGGATACAAATAAGGAGATTAATGCCAGGATGTTAAAGTTTGAGTGTGTGGAGAGCATAAAATTGAAAAATAACAAAAAACAAGGCATCATATGCTGTTGAACGTGACAGTTTTGTGCAAGAAATTGACCAAATGTACTTCAAGTATGATACAAAAATAATTTCTGAAAATGTCTGGGACTATTTTCCCCAGTTTTAACAGGAAGCAAACATGGTGGAGGACGAAGTATGTGGCTGCTCATCTGAAGTGATTCAAACAAACCTGTTATATAATTTTGTTCCTTGTGCCTTTTACTGTGAATAGCACTAGTTGCTTACTATTTGACATCATGTATAATAATCTCATTATTATTTTTGAGTGGTTTAAAGTAACTTAGATAGTAAAATGATTTCGTTATTCCAATAATTGAGACTAACAGAAAAATTACTCCTCTCTTCATTTTTCTCAGTAAAGCAACAGTGACAAATAGAGAAAAATTCTCATTTCAGGCGTTCATTACCTCGTTCTGCTCACAGAAGTCGACGCTGAGGACCTTGGGGTTGCTCGGAGGCCATTTGACCCCGTGGAGGGCAGCTCTGGTGGCGACCGCCTCCTCTGTTGTAGCGTACTACGAGGACAGGAGAGGAGGAAAGATGTTATCGGGCTGAAAATAGTCCTTTTATAAAGTGTAATCACATCTCAGCAAAAACACACTGCTGCAGGAACAGCTGGATAGGAACACAGAGGTGATGGTTTGTGAGACAATAATCACATAAATGCTTCTATTAATTCCAGAGCTCAAATGCGTCTTTCTAAAAAAAAAATAGTTCAGCATTTGATAAAAGGAAAATATGCTTCAAAATTGCTAGTTTTGGCAGCTGGATTTATACCTGACAAAATCCACAAGTCAAGTCAATTTTATTTGTATAGCCCAATATCACAAATCACATATTTGCCTCAGGGGGCTTTACAATGTGATACAACACCCTCTGTCCTTTACAGTACGACCCTCTCATCGGATCAGGAAAAACTTAACTCAAAAAACCCTTTTAACAGGGTAAAAAATGGAAGAAACCTCAGGAAGAGCAACAGAGGAGGGATCCCTGCAATAAATGTCGTGTGTACAGAGTAACAACATAATGAAAATACAACATAGACAATCCATATCCACCAGTAGCTGGTTTAACACTCCCAGTGAAACAACGCACTTGATTGATTTGTTGGTACTCACTGTGACGTAGCAGTGGGACTTGATCTTGTCGATCCAGAAGCCCTCTTCCACCACGCCGCCCGTCCTGTTCAGCAGCTCTTTGAGTTGGCCCAGGGTGAAGGGTCGCACCTACGGGATACACAAGGAGCATGGCTCAATCAAGGTCAACTGTAATCCACAGCTAGAGTGGGTCAGTTTATGTAAAGCAGAGATTATCTTGCTGTGTATCAAGATAACAGACGGCGTGATTATTTCAAATGTGCTTAGAGTTTAAGGTGGAATCAAGTACAAAAAGCATTACTAGTGAATGCATTGGCAAGATATTTATCCATAGTCATATTTTCCACTATATTAATCCTGATGATTTTGCGGACCCCCTGACATCATACACATCATATTTACTTATCCAGCACTTCATGACATGACTGCCTCAGCTGTTACAGAATATCAAACACAGAGATGTCTTTAAATGGTCATAGTTCAGAGGACAAGCCGTTTTAGTTTAGGTAACAACAATGACTATGTTTACATGTACAAAATACTTCGGGTTTTGCCCTTATTCCCTTCCTACGAAGCGGTTTATATGGCTAAGAAAAGAAGAAATGTGGGCTTTTCTTTTGGGCATGCATCTCTGCAATCGGTCGGCTTTTCTTTAATATACAAGTCTAACAAGGTATAAATCCCATAATAGCGTGTCTGTACAGTAGTGCGGCAGCGGCACTGTCCCAGGCACTGAAACAGGGGAAATAGAGAAAGGAATATGCTGTTTAGATGATCCATATCAAATTCAGAATATTGTCATATTTGGAATAATAGTGGAATATTAGTGTGCATGTAAACAGTCATTGTCTTTCCTCTGACGCTTCCCTCAGGCCAAACTTCACATATTTTCGCCCAACTAGTGTTAAAGATCAAATAATAACAGAGTTGTTTCTACATTTTAAATCCACCAGTGTTGTTTTCTGGTAAACAAAATGGCGACGCAGAGCTATAAATCTTTAGTCTTGTTTGTTTGGATTCTGTGTTACTGTAGTCAAACAGCTCATTGAGGCAGGGTGGCATTAGATATCTGCCAGTCTTTGATCCATGTGTAAATCTGGCTTCTATGACGCAAGGAATCTGCAAATGCTAGTCATTAAATGCGTAATGTCTAGTCTTGTCATAGTCTAGTTTAGTCATGCAGTGTGCCCCAAACTTAAGGTGATACTTGACTACAGCCATAATACCTGGGTAAGTGTTCCTGACTCTAATTATGGGAATGATGGTGATTGCCACTGGCATCAACACAATATACCTCATTCATGAAAAACTAGATTTGGAAATGCTGGATTTTTCTATGCAATCATTTCCCTCTACATCATTTTAGTCTGTGGGGAAAGTTTAAAGCGACCAAAATACAACACTTTTTCACTGTGCTTTCTAAATGCCTTGTGATGTAATGCACTGAGTTACAAACCCACCAGGTTGGTCACATGGATGATATTTGAGACTTTGCCGTGAGGCGGAGAGGGCTGCCTGGTTGTGCGGACGGGGTCATCGATGGTGACGGACACGCCAGATTTCTGTTGACTTATGGAGCGACGCACCAGACTGTCGCTAGGGGTAACTGAGGGAAAAATGATGAAGAGGGGAGAAGAGTGAGTGGGATGGGTTAAAAAAAAAAAAAAAAAAAAAAAAAAAAAAGCAGGAATGTCTGTAATCAAGGACAAAGAAGAACTGCCACGAGAATGATAGAAGAGAGAAGGCAGCAAAGAGATTTGTACTCAACAATCTACTGCAATTAAAAACCTAAAAGCTTTACACCGTGGCATCACCTTTATTTGCCTCTCCTTCGAGCTTGACATGTGTCTGTGTTTCCGAAGCTTCCTCAGAAACACTGTTCTTCCTTTTGTCTCTGGAAGTCCTACGTTGTTTTTCTTTCTCCATTTTCTCCACCTCTTCCTCCTCATTTGCCTGTCCGTTTTCCTGGCCGTCACCTGGGACGACCTGGGGAGGAATTACAGGTGGAAAAACTGATCAAGGCCACTGACAAAAGACAATCTTCGAGTTCGCTTCTCTTGTCTCCACCACGGCCTCTCTGCTCTGCTGTTTGCTGACTTCGCTCTGTATGTGTGTGTGTAGTTGGAGGAGCTCAGCCCCAACACAGAGAGCAGAGGAGAAGCTGCAGCGTTGTAATAAATTACACCAAAATGTACCAATAAAAGAACCGATAACGTTGGAGCTTATCAATACTTTGGTCTTTAATAATTTAGCACCGGTGCCCTGTTTAATGACAGGATTCGGTACCCATCCCTAGGTAGATTTACAAACAGAAACCTGAAGTTTAGTCAGTATTACAATTATAATGTCTTCATCTGACATTAATGATACAGTATGCCTCTTCTGACCTGTGTGACGGTGCGTCGAATCTTCAGGCCTTTGTCCTGGTCGTCCCGGCTGGCATCCAGGCTCTCCTCGTCCCCGGACATGTGCAGCTCCTCTGGGTGCAGCTCCACCACGGCCTCCTGGTTCACTTTGATGTCTGGGATCAAAGACTGAAGAACAGAAATACAGACAGAATATGATGAAGGAAAGGGAAACACAGGGACAAGAGAGAGGGAGAGAAATGTTTTAACTGCACGGGATGCACCGCAAGAAAAAGATCGATAGTGGTTTTGTTTTCCCTCAGTGATTGTGCAAGGGTTTAAGTTATTTAAATGATGAGCATTTGATTGTTTCAAGAAAATCCCCAAATTTCTCCAAGCTCACTCGTGATGTTTTGAAACTCATCCCATTTCACAGATGAGTTTTAAAAAATGAACACAGAGCTGGAAAGAAATCTTGTGATTTGGGGAAGACATAACCAAGCTGTAGTCAGTCAGTCAGTCAGACCATCAAGCTCATTTTCATCGGTTGAAACATTTTTATTTCACAGAACTACCCAATATGTAAAGATGGTTTTACAAAGAGGCTCACCAAAGTATGTTAACAAAGGCTTTCACCCTGAAAAATCAAATGATCTGAAACAGTAAAGTCCTCGTCATTTCAGAAGCTTTGGTCTGCTTTTTGGCATGAAAATAAATCAATAAATACAGGCTAAAATATCAGCTCCAATCAAAAAATATTGCCACAGCTAAAATAAGTGAAATTGTCAAATATATTTTCTACATTTTCCCACGCCTGCATGGACACCTGGTCTGTGACAGTACCTTCAGTGAGTCAGTGGTGATGCTGATGGATGGTTTCTTAGCAGTGACTGCTGTGCTGGAGCCCCACCGCCTCTTCCTCCCCGCTGCAGATCCCGTCTCAGCCTCACCTGCTCCTCCATCTGTGGCGGCTGGAGACGTCTTGCTGCCTGTGGAGGAGTCAAAAAAATGTAGTTCATCATTGAGAAGAGAGAAAATGCACTCCCAGGTGGATTATTTCCTCTCTATTGAACAGAAATTCATTGACAAGTTTCTGCAAGCTCATAGCCTAAAAGCAGAAATAATTGCTTCTTAATAAGCCAGATTGTTTTGCCAACAGTGGAGGTAACTAATTTAAGTTTACAGAGTTTATAAATGGAACTGGGTGATTAAATAATTTCAGTAATTGCTTCCCAATATTGGTTCATTTAAAACAATATTCAACATGTTGTTACACATTCGTTGGTAGCAATTCTAAGAGCAAGGCTCATGTACTTCATGTGAATTACTTTCTGTCACACAGAGCTTATGGGTACAGTACAGCATGTAGTGGAACATAATAGGAACTAGTAAATAATATAGTGAGTACTTGTATAAAGGGTCACAAGCATGTACATGGGTCCTCACTGAATTAAATAGTAGGAAATACTGTAGCTTGTTGACTTTTAATGTGTAGTGGGCCAAACCAGCACAACAATTTCAACGTTTTGTTTAAATATCACTTTTAAACACATTTTTACCTCAAAGTTAGATACAGATGTTTTTTTAAACAATGGAAAACTCGCTAAAAATAGGCAACAACTCCTTTCCCATTGCCAGTAGACCAGCAGTAGACAAGTGTGCCTTTCTGTTTGTTTGTTTTTTTTTCTGGTGTGTCTCGCTCAGTGTCACAAATGCACCAGAAAACAGGGTTAGTAAACAGTGAAAATCTTACGGTGGTGGTTACTTTCTTTCTTTTATATATGTTACTTGATCAATCTCTTTATCATCATATCTATCTCTATCATTAGTATCAGTGCCGACTAATTTGGAATGATGTTTGGGAGCTGGAGCTAACCTAAGATTACAACGGACATTTTACTAGAAAAGATGACGATCAATATCTGCAGAGCACTTTGATCTTCACCGTTGGATGGCTGTGTGTCTGGCCTTTCCGGTCGAGCTTTTGCTGCAGGGCTGCTGGTTTCCACCTTGCGCCGCGTACACTGGCTGTAACCGCTCCGTCTTCTGTACGGCGATTGCCTCATTAACGTTATGGTTTGCTTAAATCAGAAACATTGCCAAATAGGCGCTCTAGCTTTGACACCAAATCCGCCATTGTCTTGTCTGTCAGCGCTCTCTCGTCCGGTGTGTGAAATCTGACTCCTGCTACTCTGTGCTGAGACTCTGTATGGAGCGGACACTTTCCCTTCCAGTTTGTAGCATCTGTTGTCCAACTATGTATTGATAACACGGCGCTGATATGTGAAAATGAATTAAATGGGTTTTATTTCTATAAAAAAAAAAAAACAGGCAAGCCTAGCGTGAATTAATTTTAATCTGCCGCCGAATTTTGACTTATTCACGACAGTTTTCTATTTGTTTTAAGTCAAAAACTTTATTCTACAGCTAAAAATATTCCGCACAAGGGTTTTAAATGCTCAGAGTAGGGTATTTCCTTTTTCGTTCTTGTTCCACTCATGTTTCTCATAAGTCCTCATGTAGGAGGAAAGATGTAACTGGTATACTCACTGGTCAAGGAGATCTTGCGAGCAGCAAAAGCCTTAGGAGTGGTACTCTGGAAAGAGAGACAGAGAGAGAACATACAGAAACCCCAGGGGTGCGGGGCGAGATGAGAACCAAGAGTCAAAACCCAAACAGGCATCAACAGAGAGGAGGTGAAACAGGAAAAGTGGAGGAGGGGTGGGGGGCGGGTGGTTAAAGTAACAAGAGGCCTGGAGGCTCCAATTGTACCACATTATGGAGAGAGTTGTGGGTCGATACAGAGCGACTCCAGACACATTTCCGCCTTCCACCTCTGCTCAAAGACACTGAGATGAATCATTACGCTACTGCTCCTGTCTGTGTGTGTGTGTGTGTGTGTGTGTGTGTGTGTGTGTGTGTGTGTGTGTGTGTGTGTGTTTGACTCAAAAGGACAAAGCAAGTACATGATGTGCATTAGGACATGAGTAGGCCTGTGTGAAACTCAAACTGGGTCGTATCTCAGCGCGGTAAGTTATTACAAGATAATGTCCATCAGAGGACTCTGAGAATAGAGGGAAGAGGGAGACTAGCAAAGTGTCTGTCAGTGTGTTTGAATGGATCCTGTTACTTTACAAGAGTCGTGTCCCATTTGGACTGGTTTTATTTTCTCTAGAGGAGGTGTCTGATTTTTTTTTTACCTCTCAACCCATTACACTTAACTAATCACTACCTGTTTTTGGAGAATCCACTGGTCCTTCCATAATAAAAAATCATTTTAAAAGTGTATTTCTGGGTTTTTATGCATAGCGTTGTGTTAAATATCAGAGTTTCATGAGCTGAAGCAAAAAAGGATTTCGCTAACCTACTAGATCACTTGTTAACTCTTACAATTAAGCAAAAAATAAAAGGTGAACATTACGAGACCATCAAATGTGATGTTGCAATATTATGTAACAGGTGATTGCTGGTTTGTAGATGTTCGTGCTGATGAGTTCTGTGGAGCAGAGGTGGAGAACCGAGTGTTGAAGACTCAAAGATCGATACTGCAGTTTACGTTCACCTTGAAGAATTACCACATTTAACAACACACAGCTGTAGACCAGCAGTGTCAAATGTACGATGAACACTTTCATCTTGGTGTCAAAATATCAAATTAAAACTGCAGTAAATGTGAAAAAATTTGCACTAAAATTATGAGGACAAAAATAATTCCTCTTATTTACAAAAAAGATGTGGAGGAAAGATTTTTTTTTTTTTTTTTACAGTTAATCCTTTAAAATTGTATACATTTTAAATAGAGGCATAGTCACAAGTCATTTCCTGGTACCATTTGACACCTGATTCCTTACTGGCTCGACTATGGCCCAACCGCACGACAGTGTGTACTGTATCTAGGCAACAACGATCCAATCAGAGAAGGCAGAGGAGTGAGGGCGGGGCTCGATTTGAGTGTGCAGATTAGCCACCAGGCAGGAACTGATCACTGGACGGGACTTTTTTCTTTGGGAGGACTTTTCTTGACTTGATTTGTTTCAGTCTTTTGGGGAGCAAAGAGTTTCAAATGGCCTTGTGATGGATTCTGACGGGGGGCGGGGGGTTGACGTATACTTTGTTAGAGTCCATGATCTGTGAGGTACATCTGGCAAGCAAAAAAATCCATTTTGTGATGCTTGAATTTATTGTCTTTAATTGTCATAGTTGTCCATATTCTTCAGTATAGTCCTGAAAGCCTTTGTGACAGTTATCTGAAGTGTTTTTTGTCCTGTTGAGATTTCCATAGACAGACGGTTTTCTGCACAGTTCTTGAGTTTGTTTTTTCTTCAATGTGATAAAAGGTGGACAAAAGTAATCCAGAAGAATCTTTGTTAGATTATAATCCAGGGAAGCAGACAAATGAGAGGGCATCATCTCAAGTGTATTTGCTGGCTTGAATGCCTCTGCACTCGCAGGAAATCACACGAGATGCAAGGGACAAGTCGTGGGTGTAGCGAAGAGATGGATGTAGAAATAAATAAACAGTCGTCCATCTGTCGAGTCCACAGCAGAGGCAGGATATCTTGACTTCCTGGTGAAACATCCACTGAGTCACACTTTGAGTTCACTGACAGAGGAAGGGGGGCGTTGAGTATATCCAGCTCTCAGTCTGGATGATCAATGTCACTTTGAACCCACAAATATTCTTGGCGCATAATGTGTGTCAGATTACTTGTCCTTGGCACCACGTCCTTTGAAAGTCTCTGTTACAGTGGAACTGGTGCACAGTTCAGGGGAACAGCTCTCTTATGAATGGCAACATAATATATATGCACAGCTGAGTAATGGAAGTCAATTTTAAAAGGCTGGTCAGCTTGTCAAAGCAGAGGATGATTGTTGGCCTTACAAGCTCAACCAATAATAGTGTTCAAGATCCTTCAGTAGTGTGAGTAAAAGTCCAGGTTTTATCCACAAATTTTCCCATAAAAAAGTTCCATAATCATCACTTCCAAGCAGATTATTTCAGTAGCTCAGTTGGAGTGTGTTTTCAAGGTTAAAACCCCAAACAGTGATCGTATAAACGTTCATGTCCTGATCACTGTATGGGTTATTGCAGGGGTTCTCTGTCCAAAGTCATTCCTGCAACCTGCAAGCAGGGGGCAGTGTGGGATTAGAGGTAGAGGTAAAAACAAAACAGGAGAGCTGAAGAGTTTTGTCTTTTCTCTGAGCTGCATCTGGCTTTTGGAGGACGGCGGCATAGATGTTGGAGGGCAATACTTTGCGGATGTCCTCAAAATGGCAGATGGAAACGCGGGGAGAAGCGATACAGAGCGTTAGACACCCTCCCCATCGCTTACGCCATCATTCATCATCACCGCTCAGCGCAGTACAGTCCAGTCCGGTTCAGATCAGCGAGCAGGCTTCCAAACCCCTGAGGCTGGGTTACCATGGCAACTGTGTGCTGCTGCAGTTACCATGGCTGCCACTGCTGTCGGTGGTGGTGGTCTGAAGCGAGCTCCAGTTCCTGCTGGCTCAGCACGCCACTGGAGGGCTACGGGGCCTTTACTCTGTGCCATGGGGTTGCAGACTCTGGGCCTAATTCAGGTACCAGCGACGCACTTAGGCATAGCGGGACAGGAGTTGTAGGAGTAGGAGGAGTGGAGGAGGTGTTGGTGGTGGTGGTGGTGGTGGTAGTAGTAGTAGTACGCAGCAGGTACCATTAGGGGCAATGGAAGAGGCATGGGCACCTTCATAACAAAGCAATCAATGGGGTTTTAAACAGCAATCACACCATAAATATATATAGTGAGAGAGAAGCGTTCATGATGGGATACAAAGGCAAAAGATGGAAAGTAAGGGGACAAAGAGGGGAAGAGAGATGGTGAAAAAGAGAGTGAATAAAAGAGAGAGAGGCAGTGTGAAAGCGAGAGAGCAGAGAGATGAAAACAGGGTGAAAGAAACAGCAGAAACAAGCCCTGATGCATCTCTACACACACTGTCAGGGTCAATTAGTCATGCAAACGCAAAGGGAAACACATCCCACAAACACAAACAATAAATAAAAAGACATGCTGATAATAACTCCAATCACATAGCAGCTCACCAGTAAATCTAAGTTAGGTACTCTTAAGTCTGATGATGAAAATGTAATACAATGAAGGCTGAAGGCCACATCTAACAGTAACAGTAGATTCATAATGAGCTCCAACAACAATTCTCTATGGAATAATTAGGTTGTAAATGTGAAATTGTATGTGATAATATTAATTTAAAGAAGGAAAACTGCTTGTGATACCATTAAATACAATACTGTGGTCCGATACAATAACTCAAAGGACCCTGACACACCAATGTGCAAGAACTACCTGACTAAGGCAGACAGATCAAATGCTTTTGGAATAGCAAATACACTGCAAAGACAATAGGTGACGCTGGTAGCTGAAGCGCATGCCAGCAGGATTACTGATCAGTGTTTTTTAACAGTCTCATTATAGCCTGGAAAATTGAGAATATGTCAGATAAAAAGTTGCAAGAAATAGATAAAGTGAAACTGGACAAAAAGCAGTGAAGATGAACAACCAGTTGAGGAGCTCCCGCCAAGCAACACTGCCAGATGCATCATGAAAACAAGGGTCCAAGACGCTAAACAGCAATCGGTAATCAGCTTGGTGTGTCAGGGCGCTCAAGATTTTCTTACTCCACTTCCTCCCTCCATTACACACACACACACACACACACATACACATGAACAGTGAGAAGCATGCACTTCCTGCAACATGGATGTCTGATCTAACACACTATTACAATCACTACTTGCATTCCAGCAGCATCAACACTTAACATCCCTCTGCAGGTACCAGACAGACGAGGCAAGTGTGTGAGAGATCATCTAAGTTATGAAATATTAGTTGCATTAAACGCAAATGGAAAGGATTAGTTCATTCCTATTTACCCCAGGACCCAGCTCCAACTCAACCCCTACATGTTCACCTGTGAGTATTTGTAGAAACCTCTGATTGAGTAATCTGATGAGCATTTAAGAGGTTAAAAAGGATACAGAAACCGTATACAGAGCCAGAATCAGAAGGATAAAAGAATTAATGGTTGTAAAAACGTTGGGGTTGCGTTGGTTTTAGGTGACCCTCTTAACTTGTGCTGTCAACTACACATGCTTTTACATGAATGAGGATGCAGGTAAGTGGGAGACAGAGCAAAGACCCAGGCACCCCACCCCCTCAGGGACCTTACCTCCTCCAGGCGGCCCTCGCTGTTCTCCGGCTCAGCCCCGGAGGGTGGCTGCTGGGCCACGGAGCTCTCCGAGTCCGGTTCCACCTCTGTCACGGCAGCTGCGCTGGGCTCTGACACCTCCCTGCAGGAGGAAGAGATGGTTGAAGTGAGGAGGGTGGGAGAAAATAGGCTTTGATTGTAAAGCGCAGGGTCAATAATGGTCAGTAAGAGTGTCTGATCTTACCAATTCTCACCTGGTAATAAGTTGTTATCTTTGCCTGCCCTTGTGTTACTTTTGCTAAATCCATCTCTGATGCTACCACCAAATTACTAAGAGTTATGTTGAGGCAGTTGACATTTCAAATTATGAATCACAGAGCAAAATTATCTGTCTTTAATGAGTCAAACAATGGTTTCCTTGAGCTTAGGAGATGCATAATTTAAACACTTATTTTTAGAAGTCATCGATAATGACCACAATCATACACTCAATCACTATGACGACAGACCTGGCAGCAGCCACTGAGTGGGTGTGACTGTTGTGTTGACACGAGGATGAGTATCATGACTTTCGTTTCTCATTTTCTTTACTTTTAAACATTTGGCTTTTAATCTTTTTAAGTTGAAGAAAATTACTCAAACCAATTAATTGATAATCAAAATAGTTGCCATTTAATTTTATAGTTGACAACTAATTGATTAATCGTTGCAGCACTACTCTACATGTATCACTACTTTAAATATTGAAGACAGAGCTAAAGTGATTGGTCAATCATCAGAAAAACAATCCGATGGATTCATTATTTAGGTCATTTTTCAACCAAACATTATCTAGTTCCAGCTTCTCAATTGTGAGGTTTTCATGCTTTACTATGTTTTATGTGGTAATAAATTGAATATAGGTTTGATGACATCACCTGGAGCTTTAGGACATTGTAATGGGCCTTTTCACCATCATCTGACATTTTAAGATCAAACTATAATCAAGAAATCAATCAGTAGATTAATGAGTAAAGAAAATAATTATCAGCTGCAGGCAGCCCTAATTGAAGACAATCCGGACAAAGACAGGAAAGACTGCATTCAAGCTTGGCTTTAGAGACTGGCCAATATGAGGGTAATTCTGAGAGGAGACAAAATGATGAGTAGGACAAGACAGGGGAAAACACTGGGAAGAGTCAGAGGAAGGGTGCTGGAGGCCAGTGATCTGGGTCACTCCTGCTATGAATAACTCACCAGCTAACTGACACCCAGGGTCACAAACTAACTCATAGTCCAAGACAGCTGACTCCACGTGTGTGGTCTTCATTTGATCCATGCTGGCTCATTATTCAAAACAAAAAACACGCTTTGTAGAGTTACTATTAGCCAGAACTCACACAGCAAAAAGCTTCTTTACATGTTGTTTGATTTTATCGCTGTTATCTAAGACAGAGCGAAACCAAGCAGATGTCATCATTATATTTTTAGCTACTCCCTAATACACGTCTCCTCCGCTGCCTCCATGTGATGATACAGGCACCGAGGCAGCACCCTGTAGGTGGGAGAGTCACATCCGCTAGCATCCTTCTCTCTAGCACATTCTCCTCTGATTCGTTACATGATGCTTTGAATTGCATTTCATAGCAAGTGCTTCACAGGAAAAGGAAGTAAATAATACATTTAAAAATACTTCTCATTTCTGAAAAGTATCAAACAATGAAATGTTTGTTACTGATAGTGCCAATGCCAATCTCTGCAGCATGTTTTGTCTTCATTTTTTCATCAGTTATTGCAGAAAATTCCTAAACATACAGAACATATTCAGTAGCACGTGATGATTTTGTTCAGCTTTTAATCTGCTGATTATTTTCTCAAATAATAGATTAAACGGTTGGTATATAAAACATCAGAAAACGGTGAAAAGAGCACATCACAATTTCCTTGAGCCCAAGGTGACGTCTTCAAATATATTGTTTTGTCTGTCCAACAGTCCAAAACCCCAAACTATTGACTTTACTATAATTCAAGACAAGGACAAGCAGCAAAATCTTGCATTTGACAAGATGGAGCAAGGGCATGTTTTCCTTTTCATGTCAATATATTGATTTATCAACCAATTGTTGCAGCCATTCGTCAAATGACCTCCAAGATGAAGGTGGTAGCGCGCTCGATTTGACCCTGGGAAGAATCTTTCTGGCTCAAACACTGAGTCACCTTTACAACCAGGTGATGCGCTGTTCGTTTTGGATTTAAATAATAAAAGACATGCCCAATAACTGTAAAAAAATCTCTCTCTATCTTGCTAATAATTACTCACTTGGCCAGCTTAGACAACCAAACCTCAGCTTCTCTCTTTTTCCACGACATGTAACACGACCACTGACCAAGTTTCTTGAAGAGGAGGGCCTGTAATGTTAGTCTCTGTACTACTGAAATCTACCCACAGTGTTCAACCTCCTCCTCTGTAGATCAATGAGGGGTGTAGGCAGGCATTTTACCCTCCTCCACGCCACACTGGCTCTCCTCATTTGCCCTAGGTGTGGATGTCAATGTCTATGTGTGTGAGGCCAGAGACACACCTGCACAGGCTATAAAGGGAGACAGATGTCAACTAGAAATACAATCCCTCAGGATCAAGAAAGGAGGAAAGGCCAGGCCGAGGTGATGTAATGATCACTAAAGGAAAGAATGAGCGATTAACTGAGGGTCTGCATGATGCTTGGCCTTCATTTCAAACAGCTTTGTATTTATATGACTAGGCTGCAATGAGGAAGCACATTGAATTACAGCTTTAACCTGAGGAACAACATCACAATGTATCACACAATAAATGCATTGCTTCTAGTTAAACTGCTCAAAAAACCTGACAAGAAGAGACTATAAGCGCGGTATAACCCGAGACACCGCGTCTCATTCATGGTAGCTCAACAGAATGACTCAAATCATGTACTAATTAACAAACTGGACTCATAAAGTGGACCATAATATTGCCACCGATCAAATCAGACATGTAGTCAGCTCTCAGGGGACGGGAGTGTGAGTGCTGGTGCCAGCTGGGAGAATTATATCACACCATAAGGGTCTATTCACACTGACTGTACAGCTAACAGATGTCTACTTTAATGATCTCCCTTGACAACAGTGAGATCATTAACAGCTACAGCCACACAAACCCAAAAATATAGTCTTCTGTGGGCTTAGACAACAGGATGCAAATACAGTGATGAGCCTTAAATGGACAACAAAATGAGGATGTCATCATTAAATAAAATAATGTATATACTGAAATAATAATAAAAGCTACCTTCTTCTGTGAGCTAGACAACAAGATGCAAGTACAGTGTGTCCATAAATGAGCCTTTAATGGACAACAAAATGAGGATGTCATCATTAAATAAAATAATGTATATACTGAAATAATAATAGAAAAGATACGTGGCATGACAGAAAATGTGCTAGGGAGTCTTCAGTAGGCTAGACAACAGGATGCAAGTACAGTGTGGCCATTAATGAGCCTTAATGGACAACAAAATGAGGATGTCATCATTAAATAAAATAATGTATATACTGAAATAATAATAGAAAAGCTACCTGGCATGACAGAAAATGTGCGTAGGTCAAGAGGAAAGAAAAATCACAGTCCTGCATGACTCTCATCATGAAATCTGAGCCCATTATTTATTAATCAATGTGCTCCAATGTGAAGCTATTTTAAGGCACAGATCACAGAAAGGAGACCCCCTTCCCCTTCCCTACCCCCAATAAAAAAAAAAAAAATCTTCCTTCATTCAACAAAAGACCGACGGTTTCCACCCCTGGTGCCTCCTCACATGGACTGAACATGTAACACGCTCATAACCAGGCCAATGTGAGCTGATGACATGGTATTAAAGAGAGGAGCTGTGAGCTAAGCAGCATTGTATAATGTACAGCCGGTTTCCACGACAGGCTGATATATTCACAATGGTATAAAAGTACAAGCAGCAGCCTTGAGTCGCCCTCTAGCTCACTCTTACCCGTTTTTGTTGCCTTCGGACAGCATTACGACCGGCCTTGAAAGGGGAACCCCCGGGGATACAATATATATAACACTCCGCCACTAAACGATTACTCCGGTCAGGCGTGGGTTGAAACCGGGGATGCGAGAAAAAAAAAAAAGAGAAATCCGGTCGCGGTGGTTTCTTACTGCTGATTAGCCGTGCACTGCGTCGGTATCAGGGATGCAATGCATGCATGACGGCCATGTTGGCTGAGAGAGAGCAGTGTCAAGTCTACCAGAGTGAGGGGAACAAAATATCTTCCGGTCAGAGATTTCCAAAATAAAAGTTAGATGCTCAAAACGCATTTAGTAAATGTAACCAAATACTGATTAAGCATTGAATGAAACTTCTTGTTGCCAGCAAACTCATGGATATTACATGAAAAAAGACAGGGCAATGAGGGAAGGCTGAAAAAGGACCCTCTATCCTCAAGAGAAAAGCGGCAGCAGCCTGTAAGGCTGCCGCATTGAATGCCTGACAAGAAATACAACCTGCTATAATTAGGAGTGGTGGGTGAGAAAGCATTCATGTTAGCTCTGTGACCCAATGTTTTATATTGGAACAGACATGTTTATGTCTTTATACACTGAGGAATTATATATTATTAATTCCACCCTTTTTTGTGACCAATCAACCCCCACACACACAAAATAAGTAAAACTGCAAAGTTTAAAGGGACTATTTGTAAGAATCAGAAATGCTTGTTAACAGCGATACCTGTGGCCGTTAAGTCAGTGCTCGCTCTACATAGACATGAACGAGCATTGCTCAAAACAGTGAGATGACAAACGTCAGCTAAAACCACAATATCACTCTAGATTTCACCTGCTTGGCAGTAATGTTAGCTGACCAGACGAAGGTCCATGAATCAATGCTGATCCTAGTGTTTGCTTTTCTTGCTTCAGCCTCCCGACCGCGGTCGGAGGGAGACACTGGCACCCGGTTGGAGACGATAACGTTTTTCGCTGCGGAGTCACTTCACAAGACACACTGCAAGACGGGCTCCACTAGATATAACTTTGTGGTTTTGGTGCTTCCGTGTAGTTTGTGTTGGAGTCTTGTCTGAACAGCGTGGCCACACGCGAGCGCGCATGGGACACCGACCCGGATTGATTTATACATGTAAGAAGTTACAAACAGTCCCTTTAAGAGAAACTGATGTTAGTTAGAGCTCATAAACATAATGCACATCACCTAACTTTAGTGCAGACATGGTCCTTTTTGTTTTAATAATAAATACTACACACATGTGATTAAACCCTGACCTCCATCTAGTGACAACAAAACATAACAAAAAAACTATCGATGAACCGATTTGACTTTTTCACTCCAGATACCGATACCTGAGCTTTGGCTATCGGCCCGATACCGAGTACCACTCCGATACCAGTGTTTAATTAATAAGCTGTATGCCTCACCGTGTGGAAGTGACTTGGATCATTCTTTTATGTGTAAGGCAACATGAGGCTTGACTTAAACATTGCTTTCCTAACTTTATAAAACTAAATGTAACAAATAAATACATAGATATAAATTGTTATTTATCATTAAAATAATGAATCATACATCAACAACTTGGCAAAAAAATCTTCAAAATGAACAGGAATTAAAATTCAATGTAAACCTTTTTAATGCAGCAACAAACAGGAATTAAAATTCCAATATATATAATGTATATGGTATATAAACATAGAACTGAATTTAATAGATCAGCCCCATTGTCACCAATATGTGATCCCGCTATTTGAGTCAGTATCGGCCTGACATCCGTTCCGGTACTGGTGCATCCCTAACAAAAACCCTGTCCTTATTTAACTTACATTAGTTGATATGCTTTGTGATATGTTTTATGGATTTTAAGACAGGTTTAGAGTGTTTATAACATGACTGCTGTTTCGTGGTAATCAAAGAGGGTGAAAAGAGGAGATGTCACGCATCATATCACTGGGGGTACAACACATGCGCAGTAAAATCTGGTCAGCACTCGCTGACATTGAGCCAATAGCAACGTACAACCGCAGCTCCAGTTATACTGCGCATGTGTCATACCTCATAGTTCAAGACTATGTCCCAGCCTCTTTCAATAAGCCTTGATGGTAATCTCTTGTATCTAAAATACACATTGCCTTTTGCTCTTTCCTCTAAGGGCCAGAGTTAATTTAAGCAAAGTGTACAGGAGCATGACCACATAGCTAGATAATGTAATCATCATCCTCGATATAAAAAAATACAGTGATTTAGTCCATGTTGTCTACATATTTCTAGCATCACTTCTAGCAAGTTGAGCTATCCAGAAAGAGGAATAGAGAGAATAGCTTAATTTGTCAGGGGGAAAAAAGAAATTCAAGTGTCACATCACATTATTGAATAGCACACACAGTGCAAGAAGGTAATGCATGTAGGGTGCAAATTAATAATGAAAAGCAAATTCATTTTTGCTGGTGTAACCATTCAACTCCAGCCACATATGATTTGAAGGCTTACTTCCACTTGTTAATAAGGTTAACTGTATTTTATTGATGGTTACTGACCTTTTTGAAAGGTATCGTTTCTCTGCCACTTTCAGGTTAGTCTTTTTCTCATCCTCTGCTTCTTGGTCTGCCTTCTGTGAAATAATTCAAAGTAAAAATAGTGAAAAAGAAATAGCAGTATGCCCACACAGGAAGGACAACACATTACACAATTCTCTGCAATAATTTGGGACTTCTACATGTTAATATTTCTATGCGCACACACTGTGTCAACCTGGCAAAATAATAATAGAAATGTACCGTGATGCTGCATGGCATCAAATAAATACACAATCACTATAGCTCACACATCTCTATCAATGCTGTAGTGAATGACACCCACATCAGTTTGATCACTGACCTTCAGCTGTCTAGCAGGGCCGGTTTTATCCCCGGAGGAGGAAGAGGAGGATTGTGATGAGCGTGAAGAGGAGTCTGATTTGGAGTCAGAATCTGATGAGGAATCTGAGTCTTGGGCCTCAGTCACAGCCACCCTGCCTTTGTTGGCTGTCTCCTGTCTCTTTTCCTTCTCCTTTAGCAGTTTCTCCTCTTCCTGGCGTTTTCTCTCCTTCTCTTTTTCCTCTTCCCGGTGTTTTCTCTCTTTTTCTTTTTCTTTTTCCTCTTCCCGGTGTTTTCTCTCTTTTTCTTTTTCCTCTTCTCTGTGTTTTCTCTCTTTTTCTTTTTCCTCTTCCTGGTGTTTTCTCTCCTTTTCTTTTTCCTCTTCTCGGTGTTTTCTCTCTTTTTCTCGCTCCTCATCCTGGCGTTTTCTCTCTTTTTCTCGCTCCTCATCCCGGTGTTTTCTCTCTTTTTCTTGCTCCTCTTCCTGGCGTTTTCTCTCTTTTTCTCGCTCCTCTTCCTGGCGTTTTCTCTCTTTTTCTCGCTCCTCTCTCTGACGCTGTTTCTCCTCCTCTTCCAGTCGTTTCCCCTCTCTTTCCTTCTCTTCTTCCAAGCGTTTCTTCTCTCTCTCCTGCTCTTGTATTTTCTTTCTTTCCCTCTCCTGCTTCTGATGTTGTTCTCTCTCTTTCTCCTCCTTCAGTCGCCTTTCTTCCTCCATCTCTTTGTTGTCTTGCAGCCTCTTTCTCTCCAATCTTTGCAGTGGAGATTCGCTGGAACTGGCCGACCCAGCAGAGTGTGCCGTCTCTCCTGACATATCCACAGCAGAGGTGGCCTCTGCTGCACGGAAAGCCCCCTCTGACTCCATCTTGTGTACGAGCAGAGAAAGGGGCCCTGGCCTGCGCTTCATAGGGGGCTCAGGGCTGCTGGAACGAGAGCTCGAGTCAGAGTCTTGCCTCTGCATGGTGGAAGGTGGGAATGGCGGCACCCTTGGACCACGAGAAGCCTCAGGGCGTTCCCCCTCCTGCTCGTCTGTGTCTGGTGGGCTCTGTTTGGGAGTGTCAGGTAGGGGAAACAGGTCAGGGGGTGGAGAGGGAGGAGGGGTGGGGTGGCGCAGTTGCATTGGTGTGTGGTGTACCTGTGGTGGTGGGATGTGCTGCGGAGGCTGAAGCTTGCGTTTGGATCTGGCAACTGTTGATGGGACACTGGGAGGCATCTGCTGCGGCTGGGGAGGCGCTCTGTTGCCCCTCCGTGCCCCACCAGGACCAGGCCCCCAATCGTCGTCATCTTCGCTCTCGTCATCACCGTCGTCATCGTCATCGCTGTCCTCGTGGACCTGACCTCCCGATAAGACCCCGGCAGATCGGCTAAGATGGAGGACAGGGTGAGCTGATCCTGGTTCGCTCGGCGCAGTGCCCTCCTTCTCCTGGGCTCGGGGTACGGCAGGGGGCAGCCCCTGGCGGTCAGGCTGGCCCAGGACGCGCACTGACAGGGAGGCTACGGCGCGGGGTGGAGATGGGGCTGGTGGCTCCTTGTGTCCTTGATGAAAGGTGGCTCGTTGCATCCTAGCTGCTGGAGCCTCAAGGGACTCCTGGGGGTGGAGGGTAGGCCCGGGGCCCATGTCAGAGCCATATGCCATCATCCCATGAGCCATCACTGACTCGCCTGCGCCTCTCTCCTCCGCCCTGGTCATTGAGGGCTTGGGGGGTAAGGAGCGATGCTTCGGGGCAAAAATAATAATAAATCAGTCTGAGAGAATTCAATTCAACTTTATTGTCATTATGCAAGCATAACAAAATTGCAGTTGCGTCAACTAAATTGGTGCATTGTATTAAAAGACTTCACACATATTTACATGGAATAAATAAGGTACGACTGAAATAAAAGAGTAGTAATAAATATCAGCAATAAAAAGTGCATAATATACAAAAATTTACAAAAATATACAGTGCCTAGATGACTACATCTGTTCTATACATTCATTAACATGTTTTGAGAGATTTACAAGCAAGGGAAATTCATTTCCAGGTGTGCGATGACTATATGAACACTATTCAAACACATAAAAAATATTATGTGTAATGTAAAAAGCACCACCTAGGATTTAGTAGAAGTAGAATATTGTGGAGAATAAAAAATAAAATTTTCACAATATTATCTGATCAATGTGAAGCAGCTTAATGTGTTCTGTTCTGTTGGATAAATCCCTCATTTAACCATTTGGTGTGGAGGTTACTGACCTTGTCAGAGACATAGGCGGCGCTGTCATTGTCCTCTGAATGGTCTTCATCCTCGTCCGGCGGTGCTGGGCTTTCTATCGGACAGGGACACGAGGCAGGGGTTAAAGGTCAGCACCAATGTGAGGATTAATGGCACACACACCCACTAGTTCCCAACCGATGACAACTTCTGAATGAATCCGGTTGAGAAATAATTTTCTCTCAAGTCTTTTAAAAATAATCCATTATGGGAGCTTTGTGTAATCACATTTATGAGCATGTTCATACAAACATACATGAAATTAAGCAAGTACAGATGTTTGAACAACATTAAGTACCAGGACTGCTGGAAGAGAAAGAGAGTATGGGACAGAAAGACACAAATATTGTCCAGTTCCTTTAACCTAAAAGACTACTGTTCATGTGGCAGAGACTGTGTTTATTGTCTGATGTGTGATTGTGTGTGTTTATGGATTACCGTCTGCCTCCTCCTCTTGCTGGGCCTCTCTCTCCAGTCTCTGGCGAAGGAGCTCCTGCTGCTTGGCCAGGTACTGTTTTATGAAGCTATTCTGGCTCATCTCCTCACCTATCTAAAACACAATAACATACAAAAAATGGCACTTTATTAATACATCTGCACTGTAAAATTCCCAGAGCCAAAGAGCAGTTAATGTGTGCATGGAGAACCTAGTCTTTAAAGTATTGCTAGTATAAAACAAACATGAAATGAAACAACACATTTAAGAAGCATTTATTAAGAACTGTAGGGAATATTCTGTGGGTTTGATCTCATGCCAATAAAGTGCGGGAGTTATGCTTTTCCATAGAACTTATAATGCCCACACATATTAATACAAATTAAATATTAAAATCTATTCTTACCTGTGAGTTGGGCTGTAGCCCACTGTGAGAGGAGGACGACTTCTGGAGATTTTCCAGCATCAGAGCCTGCAGGAAATACGAAAAGGGAATTATTAAAATGTAAAATATGACATCATAAAGATAAAATACTAAAATATTAAAGTAAATACAGGCCAGCTGCTATAATCAGTTTTTTAAATTGTATTTTACTGGCCACTTCAGTTTCTGATTCCATTGTAAAACTAATTTTGGTTTGTGAAATAGTTGTTGCATACCTTGGTCATTTCTACCCACCACTGCAAAAATACATTTCTAATTTGTCTGGGCACCAGTAATCTAAGTTTTGTTGAGCTGGTCAGTTTTAAAATATGTCACATTTAAACATAATTATTGAATCAAATACTGTGCAAAAACATTTGAAAACAACAAAAACAGATAATAAAAAGATAGATAATAATATAGTAAATATGAACACCAAATATGCCCACAAAAGTAGTGGCAATGTGATGGCCATTGTCTGAAAAACATTAACTTTAAGAGATACAATTCTCATGTACACACTTTTAAAGGCTTGATTCAGTTGAACCCTGGCCCAGTGCAGTGTTTTGAATGTATGAAAATCATCATCATATAAGTCAATGATTAAGGGAGTAATTATTTTCCCACTACATCTATATTCTTACTCAACCCTTCAATCTCTCGATCTTCATCCTCCTAAATTAGTCACTTTTTTGTACTTTGTAAAAAGGCAGTAAAAAAGTTAGTAGTGCAAAGTACAAACATGTTTTTCACTATGGAACTGTGATGCTGGAAACTTGAATTTCCCTCGGGATTAATAAAGTTACTATCTATCTATCTATTATTTATTTATTTATTTTTTGTTATGTTGTATAGTCTTAAATTTTGCAAAACAAATAAACAATAAACAAACAATTATTGGCTGTGTGTAGGGACTTTTGAAGCAGTATTAATTTTGAGAAATAAAAATTTAAAAACATTATAAAAGAACGGTTAAGAGTAAATAAAACGTTTTAAAATAAAACAAATAGCTTTATTTTAGATGTCTGCTAACATTTTTTCTGTGGCATAGAGGGGGACTTACATGACTTCTCTATAATCCTATAGCTACGGCCCTGAAACCCACGGTTGTTTACGGACTGGACGTCTTGCTCCTAAAGAAGAAGCTCCTAAAGATTGTGTTTACATTTATGTAGTCATATTATTTCTGTATATTAATCTTGTCTCTAGGTGGAGGCTTCAGATAAGTCCAGTGGGTTTTTTGCCTCTTCCTGCACTGTATATAAAAAAATGCAAGTCCATGTATTATTTATTTATTTTTTGTATAGTCTTAAATTGTGCAAAACAAATAAACAATAAACAAACAATCCAAGGGACTTTTGAAGCAGCATAATTTTGAGAAATAAAAATTTAAAAACATTATAAAAGAACGGTTAAGAGTAAATAAAACGTTTAAAAATAAAACAAATAGCTTTATTTTAGATGTCTGCTAACATTTTTTCTGTGGTATAGAGGGGACTTATATGACCGCTCTATAATCCTATAGTTCAGACCTCTGCTTTTTATTTTTTTTTGGTATGTTATGTTGTATAGTCTTAAATTGTGCAAAACAAATAAACAATAAACAAACTTAAACATAATTTTGAGAAATAAAAATGTAAAGAACATTATAAAAGGTGGTTTAACTGAGTTAATAAAACGTTTCAAAATCTAAAATAGCTTTATTTTAGATGTCTGCTAACATTTTTTCTGTGGCATACAGGGGGACTTAGACGACTTCTCTATAATCCTATAGCAACGGCCCTGAAACCCATGGTTGTTTACGGACTGGACGTCTTGCTCAAAACAACAATAGTCTTGATTAAAAAAAAAAATACAACTTAAAAAACAAAACTGAAGAAGCTCCTAATATTGTGTTTACATGACGAGGCGCGCCCCCGTCACTCCGACACACACGGAGAGCGCGGTCCCGATGATGTCCTGTACACTATGTGCGGCTGCTCGCTCGCTCCGCTTTAACACACTCAGCTTATAGGCCTCGACTTGACAGGTGCACAGTTCAACTGTGTGTGCAACACGGTGCACGAAGTGTAGTTACCAATTAACTCTCAACTCGAGTCGGTGGACAGCTTCGTCACACCGTCAGTTACAAATAACCGACAACAAACAAGTGTTGTTGACGTGTAATAAACGTTTTTCCAGTCGGTTTTTACGTGTTCCCGCTTCACCGTTACGGCCTCGAACGTTAACCCCCAACCGTCGCTCTCCTGCTGCTGCTGCTGCTGCTGAACTTAGACAGACTCGATATATTATCCGTAACATGAGTATAAACTTACCCCTTTCAGTCGCTTAAGGAGTGCATTTTTCTGCCCACTCTTCGGCAGGTTTCTTTGCTCCAGCGCGGCTTTTAAATCCGCGACTCGGAGCGATTGTAGAGGTTTCCCATCAAGCGTAATATCTTCGTCCGCCATTTTGCTCCCTCCGCTTGTGTCTAAACTCCCCAACCAACAAGCGTCGCTACGGCTGCTGCTCGGCGTCACAGCTCGGCAGTTTCCGGAGGAGCCTCGGTAGTTTCCGGAGGAGCTCGGCTTGTATCCGAATCACATAACAGTGTAGTGACAGTTCAGGCCTCTAGCCACACCATTTTAAAGACTATTTTTATTTCATTTAAAGTGGTTTTATTCTAACTTTAACTTGTCTACGGAAAAGCACAAGCTCTGGAGTAGAAAATGCACCAATTATTATTATA
>CAKAOI010051409.1:49179-151483 GCA_916701655.1 Sebastiscus albofasciatus | reverse complement strand
GGAGATTTGTCTAGTATTTAATCCTCTTATCAACATGGGAGTGGGCAAATATGCTGCTTTATGCAAATGTATGTATGTATTTATTATTGGAAATCAATTAACAACACAAAACAATGACAGATATTGATCAGAAACCCTCACAGGTACTGCATTTAGCATAAAACAATATGCTGAAATCATAACATGTCAAACTGCAGCCCAACAGGCAACAACAGCTGTCAGTGTGCTGACTTGACTATGACTTGCCCCCAAACTGCATGTGATTATCATAAAGTGGGCATGTCTGTAAAGGGGAGACTCGTGGGTACCCAGAGAACCCATTTACATTCTCATATCTGGAGGTCAGAGGTCAAGGGACCCCTTTGAAAATAGCCATGCCAGTTTTTCCGCCAAAATGAACCACAAGTTTGGAGCGTTGTTTAGCCTCCTTCATGATAAGCTAGTATGACATGGCTGACTAATGGATTCCTTAGCTTTTCTAGTTTCATATGATGCCAGTATCTTCACTCTAGCTCTAAAACTTAGCCCACTACAACCTAAAAATATGTTAGTTGCGTTTAAGAAAACAAATTTCCGCAAACTTGTTAGTCACTTTGACAGCCCTAATAAAAATTCTTAAAGTTTTTTTATTGCACAAGCTGTAGATGAATACCCTTTTTAATGAATTATCTTTGAGCCAGTATTGCCTTACTGTACGTTTGAAACTACGTCCTCATATTCATCCACTGTGTTGTGATTTTTAGCAAACTAATAGTTGATCACATGAAGTTGTTTTGTATTTCATTTACATTTTTCAAATCTCCCTCATCAAATTGCCAGATTTAGCCACGAGTCATTTAGGACTACTCACCGTTAAGTATTAGAACAGATTACCTGCCATCTTAAAATAGTGTAAACTCAAGTGTAAGCACATGCTTAACCGGCACGCACAGACGGAACAAGGATGTGTTCATAACAAAGCAATGGATACCGTTGGCAAACCAGCTTTACCAGCAGCAAGTCACAAAAAGAATCAAAGGCATGTTGTTATCTAGATAAAGATTGACAATCATTGTGAAGCCCTGATTGGCCCCCTCGCAGTGGAAAGCAGGCGTGTGTGTGCGTGTGTGTATGTATGTATGTGTGTGTGTGTGTGTGTGTGTGTAGCTGTCTGTCTGTCTGGAGACCTCAGGACAATGTACCCGCCAACACAGACAGAAAGAACAGACTCACTGACAAGACAGACTGACAGACTGTGAACTATGTATTGGTGTCTTCTCCTCTCCTCTGCCTCCTGGTGTTAATAATGTACATAGCTCATATGTATGTATGCTGGCAAGCCGCTTCAGCACCTTAAGGACAGCACTAGTGTGTGTGTGTTTGTGTGTGTGTGAGTGTGTGTGTGTGTGAGAGTGAGAAAAAGCCTTATTGAAGATGTGTGCCTTTGATAGAGTGCGGCTGGATTCAAACTATCTGTGCTTTAGTCTGCTAGTGACACATGCAGGCAGCTTTCAGGGGTTTTATCGGTGGATTGAGACAGCAGGCAGTGTTCTAGTTCTATCTTATCGCACATTTTGCATGAGTCTTGACCTGGTTAATTGAGTAACAATGTACCAAACATCCTCATATGAGTACTTGTATTTCAACTCACTGGGTTAGAGGAAAGAGACTGAATCTCAGGGTGTCAGAGGTCCGTCTGAACATCTTAACTTCAGTAACAGCGTAAGTGAAGTGAGTGCAATTCACTCTGCACATTTTGAAGTGAATGTCTTGCATAACGAGGAATAGGGAAGTCTGGGCTCGAGATGCATCCCAGAGGCAGAGCTCTGGTGTTTTTACAGTGTAGTCTCAAAACTTCCCGTTTCCCAGCTGACTTTAGTGCACAGAAGTCTCAGTCCAGGTCTTTCCTCTGTTTTCTCATTGTGTCCTCTCCATTCTATCTAGTTTAGAGCACAGTAGCCACTAGCCTTAATCCTGATGTCTTAAAGACAAAGTCATTCTTTTGACAATTTAAATGCAAATTAGGGCTGTCAATCAATTGAAATATTTAATCGCGATTAATCGCATGATTGTCCATAGTTAATTGAGATTAATCGCACATTAATCACATTTTTTTATCTGTTCAAAATGTACCTTTTAAAGGGAGGTTCGTCAAGTATTTAATCCTCTTATCAACATGGAAGTGAGCAAATATGCTTGCTGCATGGAAATGTATGTATATATTTATTATTGGAAATCAATTGACAACACAAAACAATGACAGATATTGTCCAGAAACCCTCACAGGTACTGCATTTAGCATACAAAATATACTCAAATCATAACATTGCAAACTGCAGCCCAACAGGCAACAACAGCTGTCAGTGTGTCAGTGTGCTGACTTGACTATGACTTTCCCCAAACTGCATGTGATTATCATAAAGTGGGCATGTCTGTAAAGGGGAGACTCGTGGGTACCCATAGAACCTATTTACATTCACATATCTGGAGGTCAGAGGTCTAGGGACCCCTTTGAAAATGGCCATGCCAGTTTTTCTTCGCCAAAATGTAGCGCAAGTTTGGAGCGTTATTTATCCTCCTAGTATGAATGGTTTTCTAGTTTCATATGATGACAGTATCTTCACTCTAGCCTTAAAACTGAGCCCACTACAACCTAAAAAGTGCATGTTGCTTTAATGCGTTAAAGAAATTAGTGGCGTTAAAACTAATTTACATTAACACGTTATTATCATGTTAACTTTAACAGCCCTAATGCAAATATATAAGCACAGATTGATGAACTATGGCTTCAAATGTAAAAGGGATTATTGGAGCGAGCTCAATGGTTTCAATATTATGTAGCAAAATATAGTTTAGATTAGGTCCCCTGAGAGTCCTCCGTTATGAACTCTATTGAGTGCATGAGAAAGCTACTTGTGTTAGCAGCTAGCAGGCTAAAGCACAGTCCTCATTGCCAGCCTGGCTTTAACAGAGACTTCCTGTAGGAAAACGATAGGACAACATAGGAATCTGCCAAGATTTTGAACCAAACCACTAGAGAGACTTACACTGGACGCACATTACTATCATGGTGAATTTATTTAAGAATCTCATTGAATCAACGGGGTTTGGTCTTACTTGATAGCAGATGTGGAATATAGGCATTGCTTTACCAAATGTTCTCTCCCATGTGCCTTTTTATTGTTCATCACATACCGAAAAGTTGTTTCTTTTTCTGATGGTGTGGCTGCAAAACACAGACCAATGTATGCTAATTGTGTCAACTGCTTTTACAAACACCTGCCTTTTCTTTTAACCATGCATTTGTCCTTATGAGCCTTTTTTTTTTTTCTTCAGCAATTTTGTCATAGTGATCACATCCTCTCTGAACGTGAAAAATACGTTTGGATTTTCACAACCCTGTAGTTGTAACGATCAAATCAGGTGCTGTTAATAGTTTGTGAATCTTAAAGGGGCTCTATGTAAGAATCAAAAATTTCTTGTCAACAGTGATACATGTGGCCTCTAAGTCAACGACAGTCAGCGTTGCTCGCCCTTGTGCTCGCACTACGTAGACGTGAGCGAGCATCGGTCAAAACAGTGAGGCGACACACACACACGAGACTGAACGTGATTGACAGCTAAAACCACAATATCACTCTATATTTCACATGTTTGGCAGTAATGTTAGATTACCTGTCCAGTGGGAATTTTGCCAGCTCGGGGGGCCGTTTCGATACCAAAAACCAAACGAAGGTCCCTCCATGAATCGAAGGCCCGGCCGATGTTGATTCTAGTTTTTCCCCCCCGATGTCGGTCACATTCCTGTTTTGCAAGACGGGCTTCACTAGATATAACTTAAGTGTTTTTGTGCTTCCATGGCGTTTGTGTTGGAGTCTGAGGTGGGATGGGGGGCTGGTTATTTGTTGGCGTTAGCGGACTCCATTTGTAACCGAACGTTAGCTGTGGTTGCACACTATAGTGGAGCTAAAGAGAGTAAAGGCACTCGCGAGCGCGCTTGACATCACATCCGTTGGATTTTACCGGAAAAAACGTCCCACAACCTTCACATTAAAAGCAGTCTACAGGCTGATAGAGGACACCCAGGAAGTCGCGGAAGGTCTAATTTTTTCTGTTGGGTTACAACCTGTTCACACATTGGCAATAAAAAAACGTGTAAAAACTTCCATACAGTCCCTTTAAATGTGCCTATATTCTAAGTGTTGCTTGGTATATAAACAGCATGATCTGTATTAGGCCTTTCCACCACAGCAAATGTATCGAATTAAATCAATTCTTATGTTTTAATATTGAAGCTAAAATGATCTTAAATTCAGACCCCTCTATGATTCACATTTAACATGTTATCAGAAAGATCTAGCAAAGAATAATTCAAGTGCACTTGAAAGTAAAGTCAACGCAGCCAAATGTCAGCAGTGAAAGTAGATGTCGATGATGTGTAACAATGTCGATAATGAACCCATCGTGTAGGTCCAGCCTAGCTTTGCTTCACGTGAATCACTGTTCAGTTAAAGCCGAGGTGTGCCTCAGCTCAGCACATCCCATAAAGGACAATATTACCCTTCAGTTCAAAGAAAAACAAAAAAATAATTGCTCAGCTACTTGCAATGCAGCAAAGATGTTTTCGCCGCGACATGTCTCCACTGTTAATGCTTTGTACATTATGAAAGCTACATGAGAATCAACATGTAAATCTGAATAAAGACTGTTTTTGTATTTAATCTGAGATGTTTTTAACATGCTTTATGACACCAAGAGGGATTGCTGGCGGTTTATCTTGTGCATAAAGATATAAAGATCATAAAGATCAGAGTCCAGTTTTATGGCTTATGAGAGACTGAGAACTTGTATATCGGTTGCTGTTAAGGAGAAAATGTCCAGTAAAAATGTCCTCCATGTTGAGGACAAGGGGGAAAAAAAGGGGTTAGAGCTCAGGTTTGTGATAAGAAACAAAGCTTTGGTGCTGACGTGTGCAAGTTAGTACATGTAATGACTGTGTGCTGAGTGGAAAAAAGCTTTTTCCGTGCGTGTGGTTCAGCTTTTTTGTGCTCAGAGCAGATGTCTCCTTGTTTCACACATTTACACACTCAGTTTAACCGAAGCTTTAACTGCTGTTTCAGTTTCAGTTGCTGTTCTCAGTTCTCAGTCCACTTCCTGTTTGCCTCTGAGGCCTCGACGGATGGCTGGCCGGTCGCCTTGACAACTGCAAACCTCAAGCCATTAGTCATAGTAAACAGCCTGTCTTTTTGTTTAGTATATCTACTATATTTCTATCTCTCTTTCACAAGCTCCTTTGTATCCACGTGTCTCCTCTTCCTCCATGCTGTCCTCTGCTTTAATCTTTTGGACCACAAACGGTAAGAGTCGTCACGAAAAGTCCCTGTATTACTTTCTATTCTCTCTAACACCACTTCTTCAAACAATGGAGGAAACAAAACTACATAAAGTATTTTTCAGTGGACAATGTCAATGTGAATCCTCTTTGATTGTTTTCTTGTGTAGCATAAAGGAACTGCCATGCCATGTCATTGTGCAACACAGGGTTGCACAATGACAATGAAATTACCTTGAACTTTGACTTAATTTATCTGGATGGCATGTTCAGCAAAGCCAAATCAAATCCCCTGCTGGTAAAAAAACACAACTTAAACACCATATTACAAAAAATAATTAAAAGTCAAACTTAGCCATGGTTAGAATTTAGTCATAATCATTGTTAAAATGTTGACTCATTTTCTTCAAACGGTCTACGTTAATATAAACTGTAAAAGATTAGGTTAGGTAAAGTAAACTACTCTGCCAACAGCAGGCAGACAGACCTGCAGGGATGTCTCACTCCTACCATCTGGTGTTCAAAAGTAAAACTGCAGCTTTATTTCTCTGCTGAACATGGGACAGAAGGGCTATTAACATCAATGTTATGCTTATTCATGTTCAAATATTGAAACAAGTACCCGTAGGAGTCTAAAAAATATTATAGTATTGCCAGAAGAGGAAGGGAAATATAAAATAAAGTGCATTAAGTATATTAAATCATGTAGATAGATGGAGTAAACTGTATTGTCCCTGAGGGGGAATTTGTGTTGGGCACAGTGCTACAGTTCGTTGCTTTACAAAAAAACCCATCTCAAAAACAACATGAAAACATCTTAAAACATAGAGATATTTGACCTTGATAACACGGCAGCTTACAAAGAAGCTTTAAGAACTTCCTGAGCACAACAGCCACAATTTCCTCATCGGAATATTATACATGAATACTGTTGTATTTACTGTTTTGTATCAACTATTTAATTGTTTTTCAATTACAATATTTTAAAAATAATCCTTAGTTTGGTTAAGATGTACCACCACTCATCAAAGATCAGTTCTGCTGACTGGTGGGAAGTTTTTAAACTGCAAAAAAACACAATTTACACACCACATTAACAAAACCATGTATAACGCAAACATAGCCATAGTTATAATTTAGTCATAGTCATAATCGCAGTTTAAATTTTGACTAATTTTCTTCAAAACGGTCTACTTTAACATAAAATGTAAAGGATTAATCCTTTGGTAAAGTAAACTAATCTGCCAACAGCAGGCAGACAGACCTGCAGGGATGTCTCACTCCTGCCATCTGGTGTTCAAAAGTCAAACTGGACAGAAGGGCTATACTTCTAACATACTGTCATTGATGAATATTGAAACAGTTGCCTCTAAGAGTATTCTAAAAATATTATAGTAACGCCAGAAGAAGAGCAGTGGCTTTAAGTATAAAATAAAGTGCAATAAATGCATGAAATCCCGTAGGTCAGTGATTCTCAACGTTCTCAATTCAAAACAGTCACTATATCCTGACAGTAGGTCATGAGACAGGTGTTCACAAGTGATTGACAGCTGCCTGCCGTGGCTGGAAAAGGATTGAGAACCTCTGACGTAGATGGATTTAATTTTATTTTCCCCGAGGAGGAATTTGTCTTGAGCACAGTTCTACATTCCGTTGCTTTACATAAAAAAAATAAAACATCTTAAAACACAAAGACATTTGACATTGACAACACGGCAGCTTAAAGAACCTGTAAGAACTTCCTGAGCACGCTTGAGGGCTTTTATTTTGAAATGAAAGCAGGAAGTGTTGATTTAAAAATAAATGTTTACTTTTTTTCATGTCCGTGACATATTCTACAGAAACAGACATTGAAACTGTAGTAAAATTGCTGGTATGATGTCAATATACTGTCAATAGATCACTTTCACTGTCTGTTGTTGCTGTAAACCACAAGTGACTCACGAGACCTCGAATCTCCAGAAGAGACGCAGCTGGCACGCATCCCAGCCGCACGTGAGCCGCGGGCTGTTTGGCTGCTCAAACCTGTTAAAATGGAATAAAAAACATGTTCCGCAGCCGCCACGCGCTGCTGACGTTCCCTGTGTGGACACGCCGCTACTGTCCCCACCACTATTGTCACATTACCAAATACTAGAATGGCACTCGGAGAGCGCAGACCTCCGCCAAGCTGCCCGAGTACGATTGCCCCCCCCCTCCATTCAGCTTGCGCCATCATCCACGTGTATTTGTGTTTATGTTGAGATCAGCTGTATGTAGCGGAGCATCGTAAAACACTTCATTCAAACTGGACAGAAACAAAATAAAACTCACCTAAACCGTCGTCGTTATTCTTTCCAACAATCACCAAGTGTGCTTTGGTCCATCTCAACTGTAATTTCACAGAATTTAATGTGAAAAAAAGCAGAATCTACAGTCCCCCCACCCCTCCACTCTCTCTCTGTCTCTCTCTCTGCAGGCAGAAGGAAAGAGGCAGGGTGACCCATCATGAAAGCGTCATCAGTTACACTGCGCATGTCTTAAAGCCTATGGTGTTAATGCACAGACTGAGCGGAGTTATTAAAAAAAAATTGGATTGTTCATTGTGCCACATTCAAATCCATCGCGGACGCTGGTGAAAACATAACCTCCTTCCGCCTTGGTGGAGGTAATAATATATATTTTAATATGTATTTATGGAATTAGCTATAGCTAATGTTATTTTACTATCAAACTAGCTAGCTACCAATATGCCGTGTCTGTCGCTAGCATGGTCGCTATCTGTGGGATGACCGGCACAACATGCGCTGAAATCCTGTCATGGATTACTCCGCTCCAGTGGATTGCTCCATTCCAGTGGACAGCACTTTCGTAAATTATAACTACCCTAGTGGAAAACTAAAGAAGTCAGAAATGACACAGTCTCCCTGTCTTATAAGTGTTTTTGTTAACATAATAAATTCAGAAAGTGACAGCATGTTTATTTAAATTGCAAATGTTGTTGAAATTCTCTACTCATTCTCTCTCCATTCATCCATTGACAGTCAGTTACTGTTGATGACACTGGAATGACCCAGTGAGACATACATTATCCCTACACTGAACAGGCCAATATCAAAGCGCAATTTGCAGCGATGTCCACTTTTCCAGATGTGATCGGTGCAGTCCACTGTACTCATAGTGCAATAGGGCACCGCACTCGGACGGATTCGCTTTTGTAAATAGAAAGCATTTTCATTCCATCAACATTCAAATTATCTGTGATGCAAATCTGATTCAGATGGCCTGGCTCGACCCGTGATTCATTTCTACTGAGACGCAGCAGCTTAGGGAGTAGACTTGAAGCTGGAGTTGTGCATGATGGTTGGCTACTTGGTAAGATAAGGCTTAGAAACAGCGCCTCCACTGACTGTTTTACAGTCATTGATCCAACCATTGAATGCAATTTACCATTTCTGCAGGCGACAGTGGCTACCCCCAGAAACGCTGGCTCCTCACCCCATTCCCAAACCCACAGAGCACAACGGAGAGGCACTACAACAGTCCAAAGTCGGGCGGGTTCCACTGTGGAGCGGTCCATTGGGCTGCTGAAAGGGCGATGGGGATTCCTGGATGCAACATGCAGCAGACCTTTGTACCATCCGGCAAAAGTCTGCCACATTGTTAGGGTATGTACTGCACAACGTGGACTCCCCCGCCCTGCCTTCAGTTTGCCCGAGATGCTGCTGCTCTGCAGCTGTCAATGTAATGCATCGTCCGTGAAATAATGGGTAAGCTGCTATGCAAGGTGCAACATTTAGATTTTTTCACAAGTTCTTTGAAGATCACATCCCAGCATCCCTGCCTTCTCGCCGATGCACCACAGTGGTCCCATATTCCCAACCATCTACAGTCTGAGCTATCAGGTCTTTATCACAGTGAATGTAAGTCCACTATTCCCTCTCCTTTGAACTCCTGAGGGAAATATCTGGCTTGTTAGTTGTTAAATGCTCCGCTATGGTTACCAGCTAGCTGCTAACTTTGTTTTTGGTTTTGTGCTGGGCGGGCAGTGTACAGTGGGTTTTTACAAAAATGTTTTTGCTATTGAAATACAAATATTGATTATAGCAGCTTTAAGCAAATACCAAATCCAGAATCAATAAGTAGTACAATGAATAGAATTTGCTCCGTGTTGGAAATTTGCGTTATTGGCTCCTTCTGATTCGATTTGGAAAAATCATTCGAGCACACTATTGTCAAAATGTTCAAATTTGGCCCCCATACTTTAAGTTTAGCGATAGAAAATGTGCCTTTACTCCTCCAAAACTCTCAGTATCAACAAAAGCCTCAGCATTATGTTTCTAAATATAAAACAGTCTTATATGACAAATCAAAATTGATGTGTCTAAACCAGAGGGCACCTCCAGGGTTGGAACAGCCAGCAGGGGGCGACTCCTCTGGTTGCAAAAAGAAGACTGATTGTATAGAAGTCTATGAGAAAATGAGCCTACTTCTCACTTGATTTATTACCTCAGTAAACATTGTAAACATGAGTTTATGGTCTCAATCTCTAGTTTCAAGTCTTCTTCAATACAGCATGATGTTCATTTAGTAAATTATGGTCCCATTTAGAGTCAAATAGACCATAAAGCAGGGGATGCTTTAGGGCAGGGCTAACCTGTGACTGACAGGTCGCTATCACGGCGTTGTCTAGTCTGGGAGTTGTCCGTGTTCTTGTCTTACAACTTTAATCCTTTCACAGTGCGTTTTCACTTCAGGAAAGTTAGTTATAACCTTTTTGGTCCCCTAAAAATGTCTTACTCAGCGTTCGGTTGTACTTAGCTCCACCCTCTCGAGTCACTTCTGGTTGCAAAAAAACAAGATGGCGACGGCCAAAATGCAAAATTCGAGGCTTCAAAACGACAGTCCACAAACCAATGGGTGACTGAATACAGTCTATTGCAGGAATAACGTGAACTCAGATTATGTGTTTTATTTATTATTGAGAACGCGGAGATGAAGAAAAGCTAAAGCCTTGAGGGAGGTTTGATCTGCCTGCATGCAGGGGAATACAAGGTATCTGAGTTACAGCAACAATACACACGAGACAAGGAAATCCTACTGTGTTAGGATGTTGCCACTCCTTCCTCTCCTTGCTTCTACATTTCTTTTATCATTCCCATATGGGTAAGTTTAGGGGATGTTACAGTAGCTCATTGCTAAGTGGAGTGTGTGTGTGCATGTGTCAAACATACATACTACATTATTCCACTTTGCTTATAACAGTGGCTACGAGCTTCCTGTCTGTTTATGGCTCTATGCCAGCAAAATGTATGTGTATAAGTGTGTTTTAAAGTGTCAGTGAGTGACTTCAGAGGAAGCAGACGAAGAGGAGAGGAATGATGGGAAGGAGAGGAAGGAGCGGGGGGTTAGAGAAGTTTAGGAGGGGATACAGCAGGAGAGGTGACTTGAGGTCGGGGGAGGTGACAGTCAAGATGAGTAAAGCTGAGGACAGAAATGTAATCATTTCTTCAATCTGCCTCACACTCCGAGATATGTTACGGCTCAGGAACAGATGGGGGTGCAGCACGACGAGTCTTCTATATCTGATAAATATGCTGCCATAACATAGGGATCATATTGTATGTGTCAACATATTTTTGAATACATTTCTCAGTGTTTCCAGGAGAAGAGTCCACACAATATGGGCTGATATGCATTTGTCTTCTATCTATCTTGCATGTCAATATACATCTGTATCTCCGCCTGTACAGATGTATTTTGACATGCAAGAGGGGGTTGTATTATGCATTGAGTCAAGTAATCTCTTATATTGTGTTTCATGAGGGCCTAATAAATGGTAAATGGACTTGCATTTATATGGCGCTTTTCTAGTCTTCCGACCACTGAAAACGCTTTACACTACAGTCAGCACTGTCAGCATTCACCCACTGATGGCAGAGGCTGCTAAGGTGCTAAGGTAACACTTTGCCCATCATCTAATCTAAATACTCATTCACACACCGATGGCTCAGTCTTCGGGAGCAATTTGGGGTTAAGTGTCTTGCTCAAGGACACATCGACATGTGACCCGGAGCAGCTGGGGTTCGAACCATGACCTTCCGATTGGTGGACAACCTGCTCTAACCTCTGAGCCACAGCCGCCCACATAATTCCCCGGCAGGTAACAAATAACACCGTGTTCCTCTCTGGATTACAGGTACAATGTGTTCAGTGCCGCTCTGCTATGATGCTGGATAATGGAGCCTCTCATGGTTTTGGAACTCGGGCAGAAAAATAGTTTTGTAGAGATTTCAGAAGTAAGCGGTTCAAAACCTTTCAGTTTTATGTCCAACAGGGACCTTGCTGGCTTTATAGTGTGTGTACCTCTTGTTTAAATAAAACACTGGGACATTCAGTGTGCCGGCTGCTGAAAGTTAAAAACATTTCGACCTTAAGCACAAAGTGCTGTGTACCTTCTTTCCAGGCTCGTAGCAGCAGGCCAAGTACTTTCCAGAAGTGTCTGAGTGCTGCAGATTTGGATGAAGATAGGAGGACATCATGGGTCTATTATGAAAACTGGATAAGTTGATTGCATTGAGACTCATGGCCAGAGCAATAGGTTAAGTGCATCCTGGGAAAAAATCAGCTGTTAGGCCCCCAATGACCCCACCTTCACCACCTGCCTTGTGTTGTGTTTGTGTCATGCTGCCTCCAAGTTCTTATTATGTACAGTGCACCAACGACACATGGCAGCTTAGTTATATGCCCAAAGACAGATCAACCCAAGGCCTGTACTACGAAACGAGTTCAACATCTCCAGGGTATCTTCTCATTATCTGGTTTAACTAACCCTAACAACCGAGATCACGCTAAACGGTCCTACGACACTGGTTATCAACTCGGTAAATCAACCCAGGGTTTCTCAGTCTGGCTCTGAGCATGTTCACATGAAAGTTGTGGTGTTTGCAGCATCTGACCAATCACAGACATGGGCTACTGTCAGCACAGCAGCACATTTTACAAAGGAAGAGCAACTATAATATTAGACAAATACAAAGGAGTTAAACACGTAATCCAGACTAATAGTAACACAGCTGAAGCTGCCAAATGCAGGAAGACAGCTGGCAAAAGAAAAAAATGCTGACGTGTGAATGCATAAATTAATAGATTTATTAATTTAATGAAATATTCAAAAGTCAGATAGATACCTCTATATGGGGCAGTGATATTATAAAAAGCCTTCGGTCAGTAGGCGGTGCTTTTATATGAGTTGATCTCTTATTTGGAACATATCCTGCTCCGGAGCAGGTTAGCTGTTCAGCATCAGTTACCATGGCGATCTACTCCGGTAAGAAGTGAACCACCGTCGTAGGACTGAGAACACTGAAGGGTTAACCCTGAAGTTACCTCACTAACTCTAAATCCTGCTTTGTAGTACAGACCTCAGTACCAACTACTCCTCCAAATTAAACAATAAAAAACGTTGTGGTTACACTTTATAATAACCGTCATTTATAAATGGTGAATTGATAGTTAATTAAACTTAGTTAATTGTTATTTTACTGTTAACAAACAATGAAATAATGTTTACTAAATATTAGTAATGCTATAATTTATCTTATTTTATCATTAGTTTGTTTAAATAATGAAATAATTAGTTTATAAATTCTATATTGTATCATAGCTGATAAGAGACGATAACTATTACATTCTGATTACATTAGTAAGGTATTTATTATCAGTTTATACAATATTTGATATACTATATTAAGTATTTATTAGTGATTACCCAAAGATTTGCAAACCTTTCAGAATGTGTTTGTAAAACATCTATAAACATTACATAGATAGATAGACCAGAAACCAAATATTAACCCTTAACAAAGTATTAACTATCTGTCTAAACAATGTCTATAGAGACTTTACAAAGTATTTATTCATAATTTAACAAGGTATTATATCATCAGTTGCAACCTTATAATGGCCATCCAAATACTGCTTATAGATAGTTTACAAACCAGTTATTAACCATAAACAATGTGTTACAAATATCTATCTATGTAATGTTTATAGATGTTTGACATACAATTTATTTAAGGTTTACAAATAATATTTTAATCATTAACAAATACTTAGATATAGTATATCAAATGTTATAATGTGTGCAATAAACAATAAATACAATAAATACAATAAGATGTCAAAATAACATAAATGATAGCATTAATAATAGTGTTTAACATTAGTAATTATCACTTTGTTGTTTGTTAACAGTAACATAACTTTTGAATAAGTTTAATTAACTATCAATTTAACATTTATAAATGATGGTTATTATAAAGTGTTACCAATGTGGTTTAGATAGACACATAGAGGCTTTTTTAGCAGGACGACATCATCTGTTTGTGCATTTCAAAATCAAATCGTTGTTGAAAAACTAAATCAGTTTTATAGAACAGCATCGTTCTAGAACCTGGGAGGGTTTTATTAGATGTTGGCTGTTGGCTAAACCTGGAATCAGCCTGGTGTAGGAAAAGCTGTACAGTGTGTATTATACTTGTTTCACAGCCCACCTCTCTTCAAATAGCTCAAACAAATGATGAAGTGATGTTGTCTTTAAAGTTAAATCACTCCTACAGTAAGTGCCTCCTACTGTACTGCTTGCGACCAGCAGATGGCGCTGCAACACCATTTATCAGCTAAGTCCCTCAGATCTTCTCTCCTTTCCAGCCTCCTTTTCCTCTCCCACCAGAGAAATTTTTGCAGTTTTCTATAGAAACATACATCTACTGGCTTTATTGTCCTGGCAAAGCCTCAAACTGATGCAGTTTACAAAAACTTCTCAAGTGTCTGCTAGTTTAAAAACGTATGTTTTAGTATGAAAGGGCATATCTTTTGACCCGTGATTTTGGCCAAAAATACTAAATTCTGGTAAGAATTCATTGACGAATGAATGTATAGACCATTATTAATGTCTAGTATATTAATGAGACCAGTGGTTCTCAACCTTTTTCGTATCAAGGACCCCTAAATTGAGACACATTCGGCCACGGACCCCCATTTTAAAAGATTTCGCTTCAGGGACCAAATGAGGCCTCTCCTGTGTGCCAAGCGAGTTGGAGAACTACAGTGGCCGACGCGAAAACGCGAATGTCCCTCTCTCGAGTCAGTTGGAGCAGAGCCAGTGCATAGATCGGGGGTCTCCAACATGTCGCTCGCTCGCGACCTGATAAGACAAAGTCACTTGGTACACCTAAATTTCTATCCAAGTGGGAAGTGAGTGGTGAGGCAAGAGAGAGAGAGCAGCGGCGACGGGATCGAGTAAAGTTATCGACTCCGGCCCAAGCAGGAAACGTCCGTTCTGGGCTACTGTTGTAACATGGTGGAGCAACATGGCGGACTCTGTGAAGAGGACCCGCTCCCTATGGAGATATGAACAACTCATTCTAACAAAAACACAACGATTCTTATTATCAGGTGATTATACACTAAAGAAAATATAAATATTATATTCAATTTCTGCCAATAAATCCTCCTAATTGTTACACACTGGTCCCTTTAATAGTGAAAATAAACTATTCCCCATTTTTCTGAAGACCCCTGGAACTCCCTCAAGGTTCCCCGCGGGTCCCCGGACCCCTGATTAAGAACCACTGAATTAGACTTTCACACTTTAAAGTGCCTTTCTGTCCTTCCCTTTCCCGTCTCGCCCATTAATGAAACATCATAACTCAAAAGTGATGTTTGAAGAAGCAAAAAAAAATCCCAAATTTATTTAGGCAGAGGAGTGCAGAAGCTCAGCAGGAATGCAGCCGAGCGCATCGAATATGTGAATCAGAGATTCCACGTACTGTGCTGAATGGAGCCTCATTCATTTCTAATGATGAGAGGATCTTCTCCCACTGCATATTTCCAACACCAGTGGGTTGCAGTGAAGGTGTTGCACTGGATTATTCATGCACAAAGTCAAATAAATGTACAGATGTCAGTAATTAGCCCTCGCAGTGACTCCTCTGCAGCTGCACACTGCAGCTGTGTCGCAATGAAGCAGCAAGACATGGCTTGGCATACGCAAACGCACACACTCAAAATTGGGAAGTAACCAGGTATTGTGAGTCATCAGCAAAAGCGGCGTATGAAAACCTGACTGAGAGAGAGAGAGAGAGAGACAGATGGGTGAGAGAAGAGCGAAACACGAGAAGAGGAGGAGGAGAGGAGGGGAAGAAAGAGGGGGAGACGGGGAGCGAAAGAAGAAAACAGACGGAGGGATAGAAAGTGTCACAGAGGGGCGAGTTAAATGACATTAATGATGCATTGGTGTGAAGTGGCTGTGAATCTCAACACTCTCTCTCTCTCTCTACTTGTTACCATGGTTGCTGCTGCTGACATCCTGATCGCAGAGCGCAGATAATGAAGTCAGGTGTGTGTGTGTGTGTGTGTGTGTGTGGAGGAGAGGAGTGAGAGCAGAGGAGGGGACTTCACTCTGCATGTATGTGTGTGTGCTGCATCATATCACATATTACAGATGTGCATCGTGCAGTGAAGTGTGTGTGCACATACATTTGTGTGTGTGTGTGTGTGTGTGTGTGTGACTGGCTGGTGGCAAAGAGTTGAACAGTTTAAATATATATTTAATATACACTAGCTTGGAAAGTCTGCATAGAAAAACTAAAAGATAATATCCCGACTCCAGATATACCTAAATATGAAACCAGACAATAAAAAAAGGTTGACAAAGGTTACGCACACACACTCGCGCACACACAGAGGCTTGCAGAGGTACTGTAAATAGTAATAAGTAGAGCACTGAATTGATGGTCGTATGAATTAATGTCAGTTACCTTGGCAACCACAGCTTGTGAAATAAGATACAAAGAAAGCAAGGGCTGAGAGAAAAAGAGGGAGAGATGGAGAAGAGACAAACAGACGCAGAGGAAAACACTAAAGTCCAGGAATCCTAAACATTATATTAAAGATGAACATTATGTCTCTCTACTGCAGTCTGACCCAGCGAGCTGCGTGGAGGTGGTTCAGTTCAGGAGAGGCAATGCACAAATCAGATAATGCTTTTCTCCATCTTTGGTGCTTAGCACTGCAGGTTGCTGTATTTGTTTTTGTGCTTCCCAGAAATCACCTGTCAATCAAACATGATGTCTGCAGTGTTTTTCTCTCCCTTCAGGAGTTTCTGCAGGTGCTGCTCTTGTCTTTCCATGTCCAAACTACAACTACAGTGACACATCTTTTTCTCCCCTCATTGGCCTCCTGTCCGCCCTAAGTCAGAATTTTTCACACCCAAAAACTGAGCTTTTTTAAAATGCTCTACAGGGTGGATGAATCTGAAAATGTCAACCTGTTTAAATGTGGATGGGGAACGAAGTTTTGAAAAACTGATTATGTATGCCTGCTCAAATTTCTTGGTGCTGTGTGGTAGTGAGGGGGGCGGCAGTAGCTCAGTCCAGAGGGACTTTGCTTGGAAACCAAAGGGTCGATGGTTCAAGTCCCTGCATGGACCAAGTACTGAGTGTGTACTGGTAGCTGGAGATATGCTAGTTTGCCTCTTGGGCACTGCCGAGGTGCCCTTGAGCAAAGCACCAAACCCCCAACTGCTCGGGGCGCGTGTCAGAGGTAGCCCCCTCGCTCTGACATCTCTCCATTAAAGCATGTATATAGGTCCTGTTTGTGCATGTGTATGTATTTCGGGCCTGTGTGTACTGTGTTAAAACAACTGAGTGAACAAATTGAATTTCCCCTCGGAGATCAATAAAGTGCCTTCTTCTTCTTCTTCTAGTAAAGTTTATGGTTTGCAATGATAAAACAGAGGTTTGATCGATGTTTGCATGCAGCAGCAGCGGGGTGGCTGTGGTTCAGTAGAGCGGTTTGTCTATTACTTGCAAGGCAGGTGGTTCAAAGCCAGACTCCTCCTGTCCTCATGTCGACACTGGACCCCAGTTGTTCTTGATGGTTAAGCATAGTATTGTATGTCCAAAAAAGTGATAAAAAGTCAAAGTACAGTATGTTGAGAAAAGTCATAGTATAGTATGTCAAAAAAATAATTAAAAAGTAATACTATAGTATGTTGAACAATGTTACAGTATAGTATGTCGAAAAAAGTCATAGTAAAGTATTTCAAAATAAAGTCATAAAAAAGCCATGGTACAGTAAGTCGATAAAATTTCATACTGTAGTATGTTGAAAAAAATTCAGTCTAGTATGTCGAAAAAGGTCATACATAGTATGTTAAGTCGAAAAGGTCATAGTATATTATGTAAAAAAAGAGATACATTATATTATGTCAAAAAGTGATAGTTTAGTGTGTCGAAAAAGTGGTAAAAAAGTCAGTATATTATGTTGAAAAAAAGTGATAAAAAAGTCATAGTATAGTATGTCAAAAAAATTATTTATAGTAAATGTATTTATAGTAAATATATTTATATATGTGCACATTTGTTTTTGTGTGTGTATTCTCCATGGAAGTGTGTGGCCTACTCCATTGTGCTTGTGATGTATTGGTTGGAAAAGAAGTGTGTGTGTGTGTGTGTGTGTGTGTGTGTGTGTGTGTGTGTGTGTGTGTGTGTGTGTGTGTGTGGTAATGTCAGGTCAGGAGGACAGGGCCCACTGCTGCGTGTCATTATGACCCAGACGGTTGTTGACCATCCATCCATCTATTCATCCATCAATCTATCCCCTCTCTCTGTCTCACATCTGTTCTATTCCCCCCTCTTTCTATTTTTCTTGTAGGATATTCAGCCCACTCCTTTCCCCTCAAAAATTACATTTCCTCTTTTTTCTCTTCTATTCTTTCCTTTCTCCCCATTCTCAACTCCACCTGTTTCCCCTTTCTATACCTCCTGAATTCATCACTCCTTATTTTCCTCCTCTCCATCAAAATCTTGTCAAACTCTTCCCGCTCTTTGTCCTCCAATTTCCCACTTTACTTCGCCCACCCCCTCTTCTCCCCTGTCCTAAATTCTACAGCCTTTCCATTTTTACTCCTCCATTTTGGACCCATCTTTGTGCTCCTCCACTTTACACTGACATTTCAGATGCTCTTGCTTTCATCCAGCAGCTTACAAAAAAAAAGAAGCATCTTCCCTCTGATTTTTAAGCTCCCCTCACTGTTTGAATGTCTAGCAGGATAAATCAAGCTCACCTAAAGTCACTGAAAAGCTCCAAATTCTAGAAGCATGCGTAAAATATCCGTCACGTCTCTCTGATGAGCTTCTTTTCTCTCTTGTTGTTCAGTATGACCCTAGTGGTGCTAATGGTGACACAGTCTATCACATTCCCATTAACAGTTTGACTGTAATTAAGTGACTGTTCACAGTGCTCTGATTATTTGGGGGTAAGCTTTTTAAAGCAATATTTCAAGAAAATATCCAGCAAGGTTTTAATAGCCTTGTTTGCTTCAATAGTAATCAGTGTGAGAGTGAAAATGGAAGAACTTCTTTTCCCAGAGAACCAATAAACCTTGAATCATTTTTGGTTCTCAAAGTTTGTGACTTTTTTGAAAGCTGATAATCAGTTTATAGACTTCTAAATGATGTTTACTATGGCTCATTAACTTGTGTGACTAATCTCAAATCAAGGGCCCAGTTAGGTACGCTCAGTAATTACTATCAAACTGTGAAATGTCTCGACAAATACGGATGGATTGCTGTGAAATTTGGTAAACATAAGGGCCCTAGATGAAGTGTCGAGATGACTTTTCATCTAGTTGCAGAAATAGCTCATAATTTCCATTTATCCGATGCTTCAGTTTATGACAAAATACCTAAAATACCTAAACGACCTCCAAATTCCCGCTGTGCAATGCTAACATAGCATAATGTTAACCGTTTGCTAACAAGCTAAAATTAGCATGTGTTAACATTTCTTCAGAGTAGACTACAGCTGATCTTATACACATGAAACTGACAAAATGTAGCTCATACTGATGAAATGTCTATCCAACACAGTCTCACGGCAGTTTGTGAAATAGTGATGAAATTGAATCTATTTGATTCGTGTACATTGACACGAATTTTCTTTTTTTTTTTTGTTGCTCAGCACGACTTTCAACGATGTATTTTTCATGCCTTTTCCTCCGCATGTCCAGCCACATGTGACACGTGTCAATTTCCGCTCCAGTCTTCAAAATAAAACTACTTAGTTAGGTTTGTGTTAAAATACTGTAACTCCGGAAGGGCTGTAACTTAGGTACGGAAGTTACGTGACAAATTTGACTTGTGGTTTCACACGGGGCACAAACACCGATCTCCTGGGTGAAAGTCCTGTGTTTTTAGATCCATCCATCCACCCTGACCTCCTCCCTACACGGCGTTCGCCACTCTCTATACTCCCCTGTTCACAATTACTAGGATTACATACGAGTTGATTTCGCGCTGACCATCACAAAAAAAATTTGAAATTTGTGTCTATGTACACGAATCAATAAAATTTTGTGACTATTTCACAAACTGCTATGTGACTGGATTGGAATACCTTAGCCTGCGTCCTACAATGGTCAATGTTCAGGCTATACTGTTTTCTGATGCCACCATCAGGCCAAACATTTAGTCCAACTAGTGGTAAGAATAGCAAAGCTCCCCCCCCTTTTTTTTTTTTTTTTATCAATCCAGTTATTATTTTTCTGTGTATTATGAGCATTACAGCCAGCATTGGAAATTCATCCTAACAGAGGTAAGAGATGCATTTCAGATGAATAAACCATAACAACAGGAAGTAACCTGTAAATTGGTGGTTTTCTGGCTCAGGCACAGGAAAGTGATGTCCCCATCGTTCCTGCCAATGAAACACTGATCGGCTTGGATGTTTTTCCTGGAGAAACAAGCGTCAATGAGCACAACAGCAGATCTATTGGAAATCAAAGATCATTTTACTGATTCAAATGGATTGTTTCTGTAGCTTTCACAGTCATTCGGCAAGCTTTAAACCAGGAAGTACCAAAGTGTTTATTCAACACGTTCTCACTCTTAACTCGTCAAATGTGGCAGCTTGGTCAGTGGCCGTACGCTTTAAACTATGATGCTCTACGTATCCCTCTAGCTCGGTTTTGCACACTTGTGTCAGTGTTTGCACGTGTCAATTTCCACTCATTACATGCAGACACTGTCTTTTCAAAATAAACTTCTGTGTTCACGGGAATCAACTTGGTTAGGTTTAGGAAAAGATTGTGGTTTGGGTTAAATGAAGTATGTTTATTACGTAGTTAAATAGGCTACGTTACGTACATGATGCAAGTGAAGTATTAGGGCAGTAAATCAATTAAAATAGTTAATCTTGATTAATCGCAAATTACTCACACATTTTTTATCTGTTCAAAATGTACCTTAAAGGGAGATTTGTCAAGTATTTAATACTCTTATGGGAGTCGGAATATATGCTGCTTTATGCAAATTTATGTATATATTTATTATTAGAAAATAATTAACAACACAAAACAATAACAGATATTGTCCAGAAACCCTCACAGGTACTGCATTTAGCATAAAAAATATGCTCAAATCATAACATGCTATGTGTGCTGACTTGACTATGACTTGCCCCAAACTGCATGTGATTATCATAAAGTGGGCATGTCTGCAAATGGGAGACTCGTGGGTACCCATAGAACCCATTTACATTCACATATCTAGAGGTCAGAGGTTAAGGGACCTCTTTGAAAATGGCCATGACAGCTTTTCCTCGTCAAAATTTAGCTTAAGTTTGTCGCCTTTGAGACGAACTAGTATGACATGGTTGGTACCAATGGATTCCTTAGGTTTTCTAGTTTCACATGATACCAGTGTCTTCTCTCTAGCTCTAAAACTGAGCCCACAACCTAAAAAGTTATGTGACGTTACGTAACTTACTTAACTTGCGTACGTAACTTAAAATAAGTCAACTATTCACATGTGATAAATGTTTCAGATTTAAGGACTTCTATATCCACATATCCTGTAGAATGATTTCAATAAACTGCAAGCGGGCCCTTCATCCATAACAATCTCTCTGTGATTTCACTCTTTTGTACTGATTTGCGCAGAGTGAATTCCAGAGACTGCAGTGTACCCAGGCCTGCTGGGCCATCAGAAAACCCTGTGTTCAAATACAGTTTTGGACAGGACGGGTGCCATCAATTACACTAATGCCACCGAGCTAAAGTTGGTTCCATTCCTACTCAGCCCACTGTGTGTTCAGCCAATAGCATCTGGCACATTACACACCCAGCTGTGTGTGTGTGTGTGTGTGTGTGCGGTTGTCTGTATGCTTAGGCAGTAAACCTAGTTGCCTCATTAACTCACATACCGTCTTATTGGCACAGGATGTAATGACTCAGGTGTGTGTGGATGTGAATACAGATCATGGCTGGTTTTGTAGGGTCATAAAATGTTTGTTATGACTTTTACACTCAAATGAATTTTATTTCACTGTCCTGTCCTGCAACATAAACCAGCTTCATAACACCAGAAGGGTATTTTCATGCGTCCACAACACTGGTCTCTGTTCAGCTCCACTAAATACAGTATGTACAATAGTGGAGTTCTGGATCTGCTTTTGTCAGTTTGGCGAAAAACTTTCCAATGTTTCCCATGGTGAGATATGTAGAACTGGAGCATCACTTAATGATGCTGGTTTTATAAATAAAGCAGACTTATTAGTATATATATGGTATACTCAGACTTGCATGCAATGTTTTGCCATACATATCACTGACATGAATTTCTGTTGTCAGATGACTGAACAATTGATGAAAGTGACTTGAAATGCTACAAATTACCTAGCAATTTCCTGCACAATAGACCTCTCAAATAATGTAATCCTGCTCAGAAAGGTGTAATATGTGCCGCCTTTACAGCAACAGAACTGAGAGGGCTGTGATAGAGAAGTCAATAAGGTTCTGTTTGGCCTAAGAGGATGTCTAACCAGAGAGGCAAAACCAGTGAAAACTTCGGCGTGGGTGGACCAAGATAAATAACCTGGACTGTGTCCAAAATCACTCCCTACCTACTCTATGGTGCACTATATTTACTGCCATAGCATCGTTAAAAGCATACTTCATACTACCTGCTCAGCAGCAAGCAGCTGTCAGACACAGTCAGCAACTAGCTGGTGAACATAGTAGAGCATTTAGCAGCTAAAGAGACAGATATTTCCCTCAGAAGTTGGTGGAGACCAAAAGGAGCTAAAAGAAGAGGGGATATTGGACTTACTCATCACACAAACATGACTCCAAATAAATGCTTATGTTACTCTGTATCTGCTGTAAATAGGCAACTGTTTGGTAATTTAAAAAAAAAATGTATATGTTGATGGTAAAGAATCTAAGAATGTTGTGTTTATGCCTCACGGTTCAGGAGTTATGACAGAAAATATAATGGTGCTATTTTCCCACAAAACTGATCATTGGTCTTTTGTTAGCCCAGGAAACAAATTTGCCCAAAATTTCATTAAAATCTGTTGAATAGGTTTTGACATACTTCGCTAACTAATGCCGGGCACACACTACACGAGAATCAAGCTGATTTTGGGCCCGATTCCCCCACCCCCTTGACAATGGTCAGCAAAGCCCAGATTTTCTGATGGTTCTAAAGATTATCTTTCCAGATGTTCCTGTGGTCTGAGGTATGTTCAGAGTGTTTTTTACATCCCCGATCAGCTCAGAAGTCCATCCTGGCTGCATCGATCTCAAATATACGTCAAATACATGTTCAATATTTACGATGGGATATACTGTTGTGTGTGGGGAACACAGAGGACATCCGATGACGCCGTCACGTGGGAACGAACGATAGCTAATAGAGAACCAAGCTGAGCAAAGTAGGAAGGACAACAACTGCCGGCTAATGCGTGTGCTAATGCGAAACACACAGCATAAAGTAGTAGTAACATGGAGCTCAGAAATGGAGGACCAACTTGTTGTTTTGTGGCAACACCACAAGTGTTTATTTAACGTGTCTCCATGACTTCATCCATGTTTTTTCTTCATCAATTTTCAGTACAAAGTTGTGCAAAAAACTAACATCGCTAATTCTTCCTGCCCGTCTTCCGCCATGTTTGTTGACACTAAAGTCACATTTGATTGCGAGACATTTTGCGAGATTTCTGTTTTTTTTTAGTCTGGACTCTTGTTGTTCATGAATGAATCTGTTAGTGTGTGGTGGGCTGGTTTGGTCAAATCGTTGCTCACCACACACCATAGGAACAAAACTGTTAAATTCTACATTTATGTCTGGGGTCTCCCGCATTTCCAACATCTGTTAAGATTTGAAAAATCTTTTAGTGTGGACCAGCCTTAACAGTCAGACAAACAGACAAACATACGGGACTGGAAATATAACCTCCTTGGCAATAACAATACAGAGTAAATTGATCATTGGAGAGTTACATTATGGGCTTCTCCACTGTTAAAAGACATAGGCTATTAGGCCAAGTTATTGGCATCATCATTGACAAATATAGTGGGTGAGAATCTGTTTCCTCTCCCTGATGAATACTTTAAAATAAAGAATGATTACCAGCTGTGACAGTGATGCCGCTATTGTTTTCACCTTGTCAGTTTGTGTATGCCATCGTGGCAAAATGTGGTCCTGGAGACACCTACTGTAGCATGAACCGTTTAAGATGCAGTCACAAAACTTTACAGGCGTGTAGTTGAGATCAAAATGAAGGACGAGTTACAAGATGGGTGTGGTCTGAACAAGGGTGCTGATAGTAGGGGTTAGGTAGTGGGGAAGGGGCCATACAACCCTGGCCCAACTTGGCGTTGTGGTTGGTGTGATCCCATCGCAAGATGGTCTCTAGTTGTACCTGGTTTCAATGTTTTTACTCACTCTCACTATAAAACACCATTGTAACAAATAAGCAGGTCGATTACATTAGCTGACTACTGTTATCAGTATGATTGATAACAGGTTGCACCCTTAATGTGAAACCAGGCAGAGTTTATGAATAGAAGATTTTTCCACAGAGTGTGAAAAAAAACAATATCGTGTGAATGAAAAGAACATCAAATGTGCTTCAGCATCAACACAGTCGTAAGATAATTTGCATAATTATTCACACTATTTGCCTTTTACCCCCAGCACTCGACAGTTTTAGTCTTCACCGTCCTAATGCTTCTCTGTCGCTCATGTTTATTCATTATAATTCATTAATCATCACAATAGTTTGTTTGTGTTTTGTAAGACAGGCCTCAGTTGTTGAGGGAAATAAAGAAAAGAAAACCTAAAAGGGATAGTTTGGGTGTTTTGAAGTGGGGTTGTAAGAGGTACTTATCCATAGTCGGTATTACATGCAGAAGATGACGGTCAGCACGCCCCCCCGTGTTGGGAAAAACAGACAGGAGTTAGAGCATGGAAGCTAAACAATGTACCGCTGTGGACGGGGGCAGCAGCAAAACATACTTTAGCCACCTAAAATAATCAATATCAGTTTAAGTGTACGCTATATTTAGAATATTTTCACCGCTTTACCTCGCCGTCAGACAGCCCTTTCTGACGGGGAACTTGAAGCCGTTGTATCCATCTATGCTCTCGGCAAAGCCACCAGAATCCATTGAAAAGACCTGTAATTTTACCTTGCAGACCTCGGTAGACCAGCAACCCCCGTGTTCTTTTCAATGGAGTCTGGTGGCTTTGAAGAAAGCATAGATAACTGCTTCAAGACTGTATAGCTGTCTCACGGCAGGGAAAAACTTTGAAAATATTCTAAATACACTTAAACTGAGATTTGTTTTTTTTAGGTGGCTAAAATACATTTTGCTGCCGGCCCCGTCCACAGCAGTACATTGATTTGCTTCTGTGCGGTAACTCCTGTCTGGGGGCGTACTGACCACCATCTTCTGTAGGTAATACACTGACTATAGATAAGTACCTCATATAACCCCACTGAGAAACACCTGAACTATCCCTTCAAACCTTTCAGGACACTTAAATCTTCTCACCGGTCTGGAAGCCCACAGAGATGTGAGTCATAGCATCTGGCAGGAGAGTCATTGACTCACTCACTCATTAATGGTCCTGCTCGCTGAGTTTATTCTCTTGACACGGTTTCAGGAGAAAATTTAGACAGGAAGTCCCAAATCCCGAAAGTCAACTTCCCAGCAGACACTGATTAGGCGTCCTCTGTCAGGTTGGATTGGTGGGTGAACAGCTCATGGGTCGTGTGTGTTCCGCCCCCGATCTGTGAGTAATGGAAGTGATCGCTGATGTTGTCACCCTGGCAACGCTCCACAACACACCGATACACAGGCGTTCAGAAACACAGCGACTTGAATATGGAGAAAATGTCTGGCTTCTCAGTGACTCTTATCTTTCTCAGCCTTTCTACTTCTGTCTCTTCCCTCTCCCAGCATGCTTTGCTCTCTGTGCCCTTACACTAATAAGCTCTTATCACTTATATGGATAACACAATACTTGGCGGTGAGCTACTTAGCCGAGAGATACCTGGCAGATTTGCTTCACAGAGCTCATTCAGGTGATAATCACAGCGAGGAAAATTTCATCTTCTTCAGTGTCAGCCAGGATTCAGCACCATCACATTGTGTTGCCTGCAAATTTAAATACGCTAGTATTCCATTTAATCAATTTTTATCTCACTCTATCTAAAGTAATTCACGCAATGGGGCTGCAACAAAGAATAGTGTCACTATTCCTTCTGTTATCCTGCACCTGGCCTGAATAAAGGAAGGGTTGAGCACATCACTACCTTTCTGCACCTTCACTGCTGCAAGTCCTTACAATATAGAGTCAAAGAGGAGGGGTTCAGACATCAACCTGAAGGTTTTTGGAAATATGAATGAAGGTCTGATACAATCCTGACAACAGAGGTGTGTGATTGAATGAATTAAAAATAAACTTGCAGAGACTTGAAACATGGTTTTATTGATCTTAATATATTTTTATTAATCAGGCCAGAAAACTCAAGTGGGATGAAGAAGGTGACAGTCCGAACCCCTGAAGTGCTTGGTTGATCGACGAAAAATGATTATCCATTAATCCTTTTCATTAATTTAATCAGCAAAAATGTCAAATGTCAAATGTGACAATTTGCTGAATTTCTCTGATTGACATTGTTGTAAATTACTTAATTAATTAATTATAGGATTTTGGACTGACTGACAAAACAAGTCATTTGAAGATGTCACCTTGGGCTCTGGGAAATTATGGAGGGCATAAGACTAAGGCTGCATTCACACCAGATCCGGCGCCTGCGGCAAGTCCTCCCGCCTGCGGCGGAAAAGAAGAAACGCACGTAACCAGTGATCCAGAGGTGCACAACCCTAAACTGACCCTGTCAGATGGTTTGTTACACAGAACAATCTGAGAAGCCGTCATTGGAAACTGTTTAGAAAAGGGCAGACACTTCCTAAAAATACTTGGTAGGTCATTAGATGCCTGTCAATCAAACTACTGAAAGCAAAAACTTAATGAAGGAAAAATCATCGCCTTCAGTACCGTACTGTGCTCTTCTTGCAATGAAGAAATACGCTCCAGTTCAGATATAACTGATATTATTGTAGCATCTACGCTAACCTCTTCAGGAGCCGCCATTGTCATTTGGAACCGACAGTCCTCTCTCTGTGTCATCTCATCGGGTCTCACACACCTATGCCCGTAACTGCAGTAGCTCCTCACAGGACGCTGATTGGTCTGTTGACTGGCGAGCCAAACACAAACGCATTACTTGAAGCCTGCCAAGAAGGATTTTTGAGCGACATTTCATTCCGCGATTCCCGTGTGATCTTGTGACATCACGAGAATCCAGCTGCCGTGCAAGGTTAGTACCACCCAACCACAAGGAAACAAAAGACAATGGGTCATTAAATTGACTCTCCTACACCTCAGCACAATCTTGTGGCGAACCACTGCAACACCTGATCTGATGTGAAAGCAGCCTAATCGGGGCGGCTGTGGTTCAGGAGGGTAGAGTAGGTTGTCTATTAATCACATGGTTGGTGGTTCGATCCCCAGATCCTCCTGTCTTTATGGCGAAGTATCTTTGAGCAAGACACAGAACTGCTTCCGATGGTTAGAAAAGCTGGCTTGCATGGTAGCCATTAGTGTTTATGGGCGAAGGAGAGGTAAATTGTAATCGTTTTGAAGTGCTGTATAAAACCAGTCCATTCCATTGAGACTATTAATCCAAATAATTATTGGTTAATCAACAAAAAAACAAATAGTTGCATCACTAATCATTTTTCTGTCTTTTGGTTTGTTTTTGTTTTTTAAAGGGCGGATCCATCTGTGTTTTTTTTTTTTCAAAATGGTAACGCCCACTCAGCCGTTAACAAAAAGCAGTAATCAATAAGGTTATGAATAATGTGAACGCTAGCACTAGCTGAGTCAATGTTAGCTGCGCTAAGTTTGGAAATAACATAATAATTATATTCGGAGAGAAGAGAAGAGAAGTATAGAAAAGGAATTGAAAAAGAATAAATAAATAAATAGATAAATAAATAAAAATAAAATAAAAATGAGAGATAAAGTTAGAAAATAGAAATAAAAGAATAAAAACAATACAATAGGAATAATAATAAAAAACTAAATAGAGAAAAATAAATAGGGAAAAATAATAATAATAATAAATAAATAAATAAAATAAAAATAAAGAGAAACAAAGTAAATATTGATAATAAATCACAAGGTGTATGTTATATTTGGAATATTTTCATCGCTTAACCTCACCATCAGACAGCCCTTTCCGACGGGGGACTGAAGCGGTTATATTGCTGTCTTCATTTCAACCAGACTCCATTCACAAAAACAGTAATTTTACCTCACAGAACAGAGTTGTTTGTTTTATTGTGTGACTTTCGGATACGAGCTAACGTGGCATCCACAGCAGTACATTAGCTTCTGTGCCAGTACTTCTGTCTGCTTCCCCGACCTGGGAGTATTTTGACCACCATCTAAGTTACTGTATGTGACATTAATACACTGACTTTAAGGATGTATACGTATATACTGTACATGTAGCAACGTCATCATGCAGAAACCTACGTCAGGTCACATGGGAAAACGTTTTTAGAGGGGTTTGAGAAAATGGCATCTTGACGCTAAAACATTCATACTTTGACCAAAATTTTAATATTCAGATTTGAATATGGAACATCACTGTGAAGCTACTGAATGTTAAAACTAAAATAATGGTCATGCCATTTAAAGTGGCAGTAGGCAGTATATTTTTGGCATCATTGGGCAAAAATTCCATAATAACCTTTCAGCGTATTGTAATTCAAGTGTTCTGAGGGAAAACTAGACTTCTGCTCCTCCTCATGGCTCTGTTTTCAGGCTTTACAACATCTAGCCTGTGAGGGTAGACAGGGAGAGCATTTCTATTGAGCGTTCCAATTGGCTGTGCTCCGGAACTTGGCGTTCCTTCACCAGATTTCACAATGGCGGTGGCGCCACAAACTTTCTCATTTTACAGCTAAACCGTGCACTACAAGATGATTCTGAAAACATTTGAGGAGAGAAATAGACATTAATGTAACAGAATATTGATTCATATTTGATCAGCACTGCCTAGTTTGACCATTTGGTTGGAGTTCGCGAGTGATTGACAGCCGTCTCTCATAGACGGCAGCTGGACAGCAGACCTCAGATCAGCTCTTACTGCTTGTTTTCCTACGGTCTGTGAAATCTTGCAGATGCCGTTAGGAGCAGCGGAGGACACAGAGGAACATGATTTTTTTCAGGTTACCTGTTTCATGTACTACTGTCACGATGTAGCGACCGTTTTATATAAATAACTTTTTCATATCAATCATATTTGCTCCAATCTCACCTACTTCAGCTTTAACCACTTGTTTTTGCTACTTTGCCGTATATGCCTCTTTCTTGCCACTTTTTCTTCCCCAACCACATCATTCACCAACGTCCGCAGGACTGATCAAACGCACCATACAGACAGAAGAAGCAGTCATGGCAGGTTGGCTGATATGTCTAACCAGAGTGTGCGTCAACATGCCGACACTGTATGGGATTTTACATAGAAAACAGTTGTTGCAGGTGTTTAGACGCGCTATTAGCTACAATTGCTTGAGAAATGAATAGCCCAACTTCTATAGAAAATGAAAGGGGTCAAGCTGTGGTCCAGGACACACACTATTTTCCTAGTTCCATTATATCCACACACACACACACACACTCACACACTACACACACAGGCAGCCAGACACTTGGCACACTCCTGTGTCACCGGCTGCTCCCTCAGTGATACAAGTCACTGCCGCTCCAAAAAGCATTTTGGCTCTACATTTGTAAACCATCTAATTCTTCTCTCATTGTTGACAGAAAAATCTCTTTTGTTGAAACACCAAACAGGGATTTCAAGCATGTCAAATATTGACAAAGACACTGAAAGAAGAGAAGGGGAGCATTATTCATCTGACACAAGGCACAAGATTACAGAGAGGAGGGCCATCTGTGTGTGTGTGTGTTGTGTGTGTGTGTGTGTGTGACACTTTCCTTTTATCTGGATGGAGATATGTCTTTAGCATACAGAATGCGGGCTCACAGCTTTGTCTCACAAGTGAGGCAGCTGGCAGCAGCTACAGTATAAGGCTGATGGTAAGTAATTGTAATGACTCATAGCTGAACCCGTCAGAGTTGTTTAGCAGAGAAGGAAGGATTCACTTTCAATAGCAGAAGATCTCTCTTCCTGTGAAAATACGGGAACAACGTGTTTAGTTTGCACAGGACGGAGGAGCCGATTTCCACAGACAGGTAAAAGTTTGTGATGGCCTTCAGTAAATGAAGACTGACAACGGGTTCTCAGAGGCTTTGAATACCCACTGTGGATTGCTACATCTTCATATTCTGGATAGTGTTATTTTAATCAGATACCAAGCTATCATGGTGGATATAATGTCATTTTATTTGCCTCAGTACGTTGCATATAGGAGTTTAGGGTCCTCAATTCTTATCTGTCCTAAGCTTGCTATCATCACCATCAGACCATTTTCTTTTGCTCATGATCAGACAAAGCTATGTAGTCACTTGTAGGCTGTAATAGATGACTGACAGTTCTCTCGTTCACTCGTGCATTAACACCAACCCTTTCTACACCTGATTGACTGGATGAATGCATCACTCGCTGGGCTGCTCTTTGCTTGTGTTTCGGATTTTCAAACTTTGAAAACCTGGCACAACATGGAAATTGAAGATTATTATAGCCTAAATTATCCACAACAATTAGTGTTTGAATTGGGGCTGTCAATCAATTGAAATATTTAATAATAATGATTGTCCAGAGTTACTTGCAATTAATCGTAAATTAATCACACAATCACACCCAGAGAACCCATTTACATTCACATATCTGGAGGTCAGAGGTCAAGGGACCCCTTTGAAAATGTCAGTTTTTCCTCCCCAACATTTTGCATATGTTTGGAGCGTTATTTAACCTCCTTTGCAACAAGCTAGTATGACATGACATGGATAGTTTCATATGGTACCAGTATCCATTAGTGGCATTAAAACTAATTTGTGTTAACACGTTATTATCATGTTAACTTTGACATTAATAACTAGAATGGCACTCGGAGAGCGCAGATCTCCGCCCCCCTCTCCATTCAGCTTGCGCCATCATCCACGTGTATTTGTGTTTCTATTGAGATCATCTGTACTTAGCGTTGTCGTTACTCTTTCCAACAATCACCAAGTGCGCTTTGGTCGAAATCAACTGTAATTTCACTGAGTTTAATGTGAAAAAATGCCAAATCTACTGGTGTCCCCACCCCCCGCTCTCTCTCTCTGAAGGAAGGAACCTGTCTTCAGTTACACTGCGCATGTGTTATACCCTGTGGATTTAATGCTCAGGCTGATCGGAATTCTTAAAAATATTCCTGAATTCATTCAAATCCATCAAGGACTTTTGGAGTAATCCTGCTAACAGACAAACAAACAAACAAACCAACAAACAAACCAACACCGGTGAAAACATAACCTCCTTCCTAGGCCTTCGGCCTTAGCGGAGGTAAAAATTATCACCAGACTCTGCAGTTCCCTCAGATCTACGGAGCGTTTTAGCGGCTTTCAACTCATTGTTTTGGTTTTACAGTCTGCAACTTTAACTGTTGTGGGTCAGTCTCACCGCTCTCAACAACCTTGATTCCAGCATGAGCAGGCAGCTGTTTTTTGTGAAAAAGCTTTGATCAACCCACTGTGCATTACCAAAGTTTGGAACGTTAAGAGCCAAATATTCCCCTCAAGAGTTGACGGAGACCAAACCAGAGCTATAAGGAGAGAGTGAACACTGGACATTTGTCAGGTCAACAGAATCACGACTTCATCATTGAACTGAACTCCACAAAATAACAGTCTGTGCTGGAGACAATAGTATCTCCACTAGATTTAAAGGGCTGATTGATTGGCAGTGGAACACTCTGCTCCTATTGCTAGTGCAAATCAACTAAGTGAGGAATCCCTCGTCTTCTGTCCCTAGGTCATAGTTGGCTGGAGCACAGTAAGTGTGTGTGTGAGTGTGTGTGTGTGTGTGTGTTGAGAGGAGGATGTAAACTGGCCGAAGCACCGTCCCAGTAGAGTCACTGAAGACTTTCGACTCGACTCATTGATTCTAATTATAATTTCTTCTGGGGGCTGTAGATTCAGAATGAAGAAGCTACTCACACACATACAGTGCTCGCACAAGAACACACACACACAACTGATTTGTAGTCCAATGGTTCTGCTGCTTTGATGCTGGGCATCTGTTCTGAGTATTTGGTTAATTCCATTGTCACTGTCAAACAGGAACACACATACTCATGTGAATAAATAAGCACATGTTCACTTACATACAGACGGAATACTAACGGTCAACAAAAACAACTCAACATCCAAGTCACCAAAGTCATGGTCAGATGATGAACACCTTATTTACTTCTGGTTTTGGCAGAGCTGGTGCTACGCTTCATATTATGTCTTTTTAATAAATAAAAAAAGACCTCTCTTAGTACAAAACTGCTTTCATTGATTGGACGAAAAAAAAAGTTAACTGGTGACATCCATCATGGAGCCCAGGAATGGTTCCAAGAAACACTTTGCTGGTTGGTAAGGCAAGGTCAGAGGTCAGAGGTCAGAAAGGTTAGTATCTCCATTAGATTTAGATTACATTACGTTCTCACTGCAATCAAACCGCACTGGAGTTCGCTTGGAAGCGGTCCGAGACCACTTCTCACAAGCGCTCTCAGGTTGTGAGACGACCGGTGTTGACCAGTTGTTTTGGTTTGCACTAGAGTATGATTACTGCGTTCATAACTGCCCAAACAAACTGCACTAGGGGTTGAACCACACCACAGTTTGCTTAAAACAGATTAAATGTTGGCTTGTGAAAGCGCCATAAGCTTTGACCTCGTCACTCCCCAAAAGTAAGCACCAAGCTCAGCACGGCAGGGACAAAATGGAAACTTTCCCCAAGGGTTAGAAATTTTGAAATGTAAGCAAACATATTTATTTAATAATTACTTACAAATTTCCATGTGGAAACTATTGGCATTTTAATGTATAAATATGATCATGAATTTTTTTTAGTGCTGTCAAAGTTAAGGCGATAATAACGCATTAACGCAAATTCATTTAAATGCCACTAATTTCTTTAACGTATTAACGGAACTTGCAATTTTAAGGTTGTAGGGGGCTCAGTTTTAAAGCTAGATTGAAGATACTGGTACTGATACATCCTATGAAACTAAAAAAATCTAAGGAATTCATTGGTACCAACCATGTCATACTAGCTTGTCGTGAAGGAGGACAAATAGCGCTCTAAACTTGCGTTACATTTGGGCGAGGAATAACTTTTAGTCAAGTCAGCACACTGACACACTGACAGCTGTTGTTGCCTGTTGGGCTGCAGTTTGCCATGTTATGATTTGAGCATATTTTTAATGCTAAATGCAGTACCTGGGAGGGTTTCTGGACAATATCTGTCATTGTTTTGTGTTGTTAATGGATTTCCAATATATACTTTGCATAAATCAGCATATTTATCCACTCCCATGTTGATAAGAGTATTAAATACTTGACAAATCTCCCTTTAAGATACATTTTGAACGGATAAAAAATGTGCGATTAATCGTGATTCAATATTTTAGCCCCTAATTTAAATAGACTTTTCCAAAAGAACTGCTCTATTGAGGTTTAATGAGTAGGAGGCATGTTTACTTTCATATAACCACCCAAACATACAGTACTTTACAGCTCAATGAACTCTGCTGCAGTCTTTCATTAGATTGAAGCACCCGGTAGACGAGTAAAGTGTCTGCTCGCCTGTTTGTGTATCTGAACGTGTACTAATGTGCATTAGTGTGTGTGCCTTTTGTGTTCCAAACAGCAGCGTTTGAAGAGCTCCAGGTAATTACTGCCTCCCTCTGCTCTCGCCACAGGAAACGCACTTCATTAGAAACATGGCCTCCAACGTCGACTCTGTGTGTGTGTGGGGGTCTCTGCTGTGAGAACAAGGCTGTCTGGGGAAAACACCAGTCGTCTACTAACTAGCCGAGGTTGAGTTAAGTGTGTGTGTTGAGCAGTAAGAAGAGGAAGCTGGCTGAGGGAGGGCCTACTGGTGTGTGATGTAGCACTTAGCGTTGATAAGGCCCAGCTAAAGCTTTGCTCTTGAGATTTTGGGCCATAGAGGCACCACAAGCCAAAGTGTTCAACGGTCACTGATTTTGGCTTTGAAAATGGTACACCGTTTTGTTTCAGGCTGGGCTGTGGTTGTGATAGTCGCTTCATTTTCAATATGTGTGATATTTTTAAAATTTGATTGAAAGTCAGGCGTGGTTAATGCTTTCTCAGCAATTCTCACAATTCCTTTAACCACAATTGTCTGCATGTACGCATGTAGGCTGTGTGCATTATTTTTTATTTTTTACTGAAGTATTGCACTCACCAGTTAAATAATACTATTATTATAAATAAATAAGTAAGTAAGTAAACAGTGATAATAGTAGGCCTATGCATATTTATGATATTTGTATTGCTCAACACAGGCCATTTCGGTAGAGATATTTAATATGACGATAGAATAGAAATAATTTTGTTTTACTTTTGTACGGCACTCTACAATATAGGCGGATGTTTTACTGGTATCCTTTGATAATACAGCAGTCACCTTCAGTCCAAAATGACGGAAGCGTAGCTCGAACGACCAATTAGCTTTCACTTCTTATCAATATAAGTTCTTTGGCTTTGCTCCGATGCCGGTGCTCCTGTCTGTCTCTCGATGCTGGGGGCGTGCCGACCATCATCTACTGTAAGTAATACACCCACTATCGATAAGTACCTCATACAACCCCACTGGGAAACACCCAAACTATCCCTTTAAGTAATTCTACAATTTGAGAGAACATGTGATGCTCCCTGCTTTACAAGGAGAGAATTTGTGTCATCTCACAGACAGTACAAGCTAATTAGGCCACACATCATGTTCGGCAGCCACAATACCAGCTGTAATAGTAAAGTAGTAGAGTCAATCTGCAAACAGGTTTCTGTGATGAGAACAGACAATTTGTCGGTAGATTCTCAACTTTCCAGATTGCTCTAAAAACTTTCCCTCCTGCGCTTTCTCCTTCATCGCATCTGTGCTTAGATTAGGTTTGATCCATCTGAAAGTTAAAGTACAATCAGCTGTTCATCCATGTGTGGGGAAGCACTGAAGCACAGCGCAGAGCTGTGGTAGGCGACATAACTTTGGGGGATTAAAACCACAGAACAATCAGATACTCGTTTCCACTGTGGCTCACTACTACAAGACAGGACAAGACAAACCCACTGAAATATATGTAGGAGACAAACCAAAACATATGACACTGCAGCAATTTATCACTCAGATTTGCAACATCGAGCTCTGTGCTGTCATTCTCTATTCACAGTATGACTATCAAAAACAAGATTACCAATCGTTTCAAAATATGATATTCTAACAGCCTGTAGATTATGTAATCATACTATTCTGAGACTGCTTATCTGGTCTAAAAACATGATGGGTACATTGCATTTTGCCTTCAGTCATTATGCAACATCTTTCAACATGCTGAGCAGCAGATACATCTTTCCTTTAAAAACCTTTGGACCATCAAGGCTTTCAACACTTCTCTCAAATCTCTCAGAAAGCAGATTGTCTCCGCTATTTCTGAATCACCCCCAACGATAGTCCCATCATAGCTTAGGGCAGGCCTGTCAAACTTTGGATTTCTCCACATAATTAAACAGTGTGCATGGGGTTGTAGTAAGAGCGAGACTAATACATACTGCATATGTTGGTAGTCTTTTATTTAACCTTTCTAAAACCAAAAACACAAGAGCAAAAGTGTAAGAAATCAATTAAACAATGTGTTTGTTTGCTCTAATGTAAGCCAAAGAACTTATATTGATAAGAAGTGAAAGCTAATTGGTCGTTGAATTGCAACATTAGCGCTCAGCAGCAGAGCTACGCTTCTGCCATTTTGGACTAAAGGTGAGTGCTGTATTATCAAAGGACACCAGTAAAACGTCCGCATACAGCTAGCAGGAAGCTGTCAGAACCGGATATGTCATATGAGTGTGCAGGGCGGTACAGTCCCGTGGGTCTGATGCACGTTCATTATGTCGAGGAAAATAACTCTGGATTCAATGATTAGTTCATTTTACAACTTTTAGGACATAATGATTTAAATGAAGACTCTTTCAGTTGATTTACCTCAAAAAAATAATCCTCTGATTTACAGACGTTTCTTTATACATCCACGGCCACAGACTCATTGGCAAAAAAGCATCAGAGTTTCATCTCTTTGCTTCTATAGACTTTGTGTAAGCTGCAATCGTTAGCTGGTGTACAGGTTAAAAAAAGCCCCATTAACGATGAGCACATTCACTGTGTAGTATTTCCTCAATGTTTGGAGCCCGGCCTTCGACACAACTCCAGTCCTGGTTGCTATGAGAGTTTAGACCAACGTTAAGAGTTGTCCTGGTCTTTAGTGAATTTGGAAAAGTACACTCCAGCAACCCAAGATAGCTTTACATTCACCAAATACATTGATTAGTCCTCATCCTATAAAAACCTTTACACTTGTAGTATTAAAAGTAAAAACAAAATAACAATGTGAACTTAAACATCATACTTATAATACTCGGATCAACTTTCTCTACATGCCGATACAAGAACAATGCAGCTTCTTTAATTACAAGTCTCCTAAATGGATCATCAGCTGGTAGGAATGCCAACTTTTTTTTCTTCGGCTAACTTTTAATGCAATGATGACCTCTTTTACAAGATTCTTAATTTAAAGAAGTCCACTGGAAACATTACAAAAGTCAGTCGGCGACGTGTTAAACAAACTCATGGAGATAACGTTAGCGTAATTAACTTGCTAGCTACAGTTTTTAAAATCTGCCAGCCAAAGTTGTCATTTCAGCCAGCAAATTCGGCAATTGCTGAGCAGAAACGAGAAGCTGTATTTGTCTACTTCTCTCTGAAATCAAGGACCCATTGTTTCAAAAAGGAAAACTAGAATGACCGCCTTGCGGTTGTATTCCTCCGTCCACCAGTCAAGTTGCAGTTTACATCCATGTCTGTCCAAAAGGTCATCATTTCATATTCATCATTTCTTCCCATTAGACACTTGTCACATGAAATTGCCATAATTAGGGTATGAATTCTTAAGGTATGGCCAAAAACGTGTTTTGTGAGGTCGCAGCGACCTGGATCATTGACCTTTGACCACAAAAATCTAATTATCCTTGAGTCCAAGTAGACGTTTGTGCCAAATTCGAAGAAATTCGCTCCAGGCGTTATATTTATATTTGCTCAAAGTTACCAACTGCAGTTTTAAAGTTCACCCCTGTTTAGGGCTCCACCCATGCACCCTCTATTGGTGGAACACTTTTTAGGAATAAAGACAGAAGTCAAACTAGGACAGGAAATCAAAAACATATAACAAAACAAAACTGCTATTTAAAAAGAGATATTTCACTATCTATTTCTCCTAGCCAATATGTTGTGGAATACCTCTCTGCCAAGGCCTTATTTTAAAGTCAGGTACCGTACACACACACACACACACACACACACACACACACACACACTCACAAGAACAGTGCTGACACAGCAGAGACTCAGGTCAGAGGAAATGTCCTTTGTACCTCTGCAACAATATCAAACCCCATTCATTATTTAGCATATCCTACATGTGTTTGTGTGTCAGTGTGTGTGTGTGTGTGTGCTCTTTTGTAAATTTAATTTTTGCTGCTTTAGTAAGAGGGAAGAGGAGAGAGAGTTGTGTTAACAAAACTCAGCTAACTGTAATAATCCTGTTAGCATAACACATTTCCCATTAAGGTAAATGTTAAATCCTGTGAGTGTAATAAGCTCTTTCTTATTAATGTAAAGTGGTGTAACAAAGGTTGCCTCTCAGTGAGCACTGGAGCAGCACCGGGCTATTTGGCCCCAAGGATTGGAATTGAGAGTGGAAAGCTACATTTTCTAATTAACAGGAGGGGAAAAAATGAATTTCTGAAGTTCAGAGGTTCAGTTTATTGTTCGGTTGTTGTGTTTCAACAAAAAATGTAAGCAACCCTATCATCGAAGAGAACATCGATAGTCGATGTATTTACAAAAATTCTGGATTTTGTTCAATTCCAACTTTTTGAACAGGCACTCCACCAAACTGACTCAAGTCTACTCAACATGAGGGACGCTATTCAACCTGTGAAAACAACTATATGCTCCTTTTGCTATTTGACTTGATGATTTGTGATGGGATTAAAAAAATAAATTGTTCTCTCATGCCTCCACGGTGAACGGATAATCCAAAACTTTAGAAAATTCTTGAAGTAAATTCATATCAAAACATCCTTTTACAAATTCTTCCCCCCATTTTAATAGGTTACTCTGTCAAAAAGTCAAGCCAAGTACAAGCCAAGTATACTTTTCTGTAGGCCTATAAGGCAAGACTATTTCATTATACTTTTCTGAAGTATGTCTTGATCAAAATATTTAGTACAAGTAGGGCGATAAACCAAGTATACTTAGACTTTTCTGTATACTTGTCAGTATAAGCCAAGTAGACTTAGACTTTTCTGTATACTTGTCAGTATGAGCCAATTACACTTAAGTATACTTTTGTTAAATATATCTCTGATAAGTACATAAAAAGTACTCGCTATAGTCTGAAAAAATAAACCTGATGATGTCATGAATGCCATCACATTTCTATACACATACACATTTATAACAGAAAGCGTGCGGTACAAACTGTGAGTGCAGTTTGAAAGATGTGGCCGTTTATGCGGCAGGAAAGGTCTAAGAAAAGATGATGTTGACTTGCATCATGGGAAATGTAGGATCTAGCATTTTTGGAGATTGATAAGGGACTAAAAGTCTGGATATTACAGCCTCTGCTGCTGCAATTTTGACCGCGCTTTTCTAAATGCTCGTCAGTTTCCCAGCTTTGTGGAATTTCAATGCTAAATCCTTTATGCATCTCTTTGAAAGACTTGATTTCTATAATATCTGTGCATGATGGCTATGGTACACCCAAGGTTAGGGAAAAGATGATGTTTACGGATAAAATATAAGTAAATACAGCGAACATTGTCAGTCTGTGATGCAAAGTTTTGAATATTATTGAAGCCAGATGTGCTACATGTGGTATCATTCACCATCTTGATCTCCACACTCTTACTTTCTGCCCCACTACATTTATGAACTTGGGCATAAATCACGCGGTGCAGAATCCTCCATCTCGATATCCCTCACCCTCGGGCTTCACCTCCGTGAAAGAGAATGTCCAAGTGTTCCCTTTCTCCCTCTGAGCTCTCAGCAGGAAAGGTGTGAGCTTCCCTCTAATTCTTTTTAATCTGTCTCTTCCAATTCTCACCCTCTTGCGCCGATATGTCCAATTTGTGGACAGACGACCCATCTGAACCCTCAAACTCATCATTTGATCCCCTTTTTCTTCCTCTTTGTTCCTCACTTTTTGATTGTTTCCTTCTCTTCCAACTTTAACAGCGTCTTCTCTTTATCTGTTGCTCCCTGCACCAATCTCGACATTTTCTATTCCTCTTCCCCCTCTGGCCTCCAGTTTGAGGGCAATAAATTTGAGCAGTTGGTCAATAACTAGGCCTACACAAATACCAGAATCTCACTGAGTACTGCAGAAAGAAAGTGTGAGTTCCTACAGGTATGGTAAGATATAAAAAAGAAAAATGCTATCTTCTAATTTTCTTGCTCTAAACAATTTAAATGCATACTGTAGTTTTGTCAGTAAACGTTGTACCATGCCATGCACAATAAAGCTCCTTTAATCCTGTGGGTGTCAGGTGATTGACAGTTAGCAGAGTGTAATGTAATGCAGCAGTAGTACGAAAACACTAAACTCTAACAGAGTCAGGAACACTGATGAAACCAAATGGATGCTCACTGTGATGGATGATTGAGCCGGGGCAATTTTCAAAACTCTCTCTATTTTTTCATTCTGTACAAGAGTGAAAGGCTGTAGACACATTCCTCTGAAAGTGGAAGACTCAGATTTAATAAAATACAAAAATATACTGTATCCCAACCAGGTCTGGCTGGGGATTATTTACCTGGGTATGACTGCAGGTTGTCCCATCTGGTTAGATGGGCAGCAATAAACCAATATTTTCAAATTTCCATACCTTTGACACCAACTACACTACATGGTATGGCATGGCTGGTTTTCCAGTTTTTAATATTATTTAAGTCAGATGTGCTACATGTGGAAAGTACATTCGCCATCTTGAGCGCCACACCTTTACTTTGCTTCACTACATTTATGCACTTGGGCATAAATCACGCTGTGCAGAATCATCCAACATGAAAGCGATTCCTAGTACTTGGCTGACACAAGCGTAACAGTATGGGCTAATGCTAACAGTGTAGAGGCTCTAACATAACATCAGAGTGTAGCTACAAGCATGAATAACCAAGCCTGTCTCGCGGGAAGGTGTATAAATACCATGTAATTACACAGACATTCACATTACACAGACATTACACATGTCATGAGTACGCATTTTAGCCATTTCACGTGTCATATAATACACTACGTAATTGTCCGCAGTTAGGTTTAGGCAAGAAAAACACTTAGTTAGGGTAAGGGAAAATTAAGTATGTAGAAGTATATAAACTAAGTAAAACACGTACAGAAACAACGTAACACAACTACTGTCACAAACTTCCATAACACTTGAGAAACGTCACTTACAAAACAAAACACTGGTCAACAACGGTCTCAAACACCGGTCTCTCGCCCGCCATAAGTGCTCTTTCTCGCTTTTTATACTACGTCACTAACTCTTATGGCCGGGACAGACTGGGCACTTCAGCAGTGCGTGCTGGCTACCTGTGTGGTGCCAGCTTTTTTTATCTACATAATGGCCATTTCATTTCATTTTAAATGTTGTTTATGTTTATTTTAGACAGGAAAAGGTTAACAAGCGTATGCTCATTTGTAAATAATAGTAATAATCCACAAATAAAAGACGGTAATTTATTCATTCCTGGAGCTCTGCAAGTCACCGCATGTTCTACAACACTGTCCTGCAAATATTTCAGAATAAAAGCCTTGTGTTAACAAATGAAGCAATCCTGTCCACAGAAAAAATGCTTGGGGGCTTTTATTTTGAAACAGAAGCAGGAAGTGTTGATTTAAAAATAAATCTTTACTTTATACATGTCTGTGACATATTGTACAGATACAGACATTGAAACTGTCGTAATGTTGCTGGTAAGATGTCAATATACTGTCAAAAGATCATTTTCACTGTCTGTTGTTACTGTAAAGGCAGCTCTTTTTGTGAAGGCACACGGTAAAAATAGGCGAGACCTCGAATCTCTAGAAGAGCTGCAGCCGAGCCGTGCGTGGGCCACGTTGCCATTAACGTGCCATTATCATGCCATTATTGTGCCATTTATACACTTTTTCATGCGAACAGGCTGGACTAATCCATGAATGTCACAGCAGAATAAGACACAGCAGGGAGCACAAACCTGGACACGGTAAAATGATGACTGGGCGTGACATTGCACTGTTGCAGTAATTTCTTTCATTTGTCATACAGCTGAACACGGCTGCTGGTGCTAATTCCCTTCACATACAGTAGAGGAAGCGTGTGTGGCCAGTGTTGGTGCCTGCTGACACATACACTTGTGAAATGCCATCACTAAACCAGGCACTGAGCCTCTGTTTTTGATAAGGTTTGTCCCCATGGCACACAAACAAACTGCTGTGTATGCTGTTTGCTCAGTAGAGCGTGCCAACAAACACACATACACACACACACAACGGGTACTGACCGAGCAATGTCTCTGCACTGCCCGGAGTGTTTGGATGCATCCAGCCGAATCATCCTGGACCTAAAAGAAGCATTGTTGTTCACGGGAGTAAATGATTGGATTGTCTGAGTGTAGTGGCGCCCAAATCCCATTTTACCACAACCAGCTGGAGTCGATGGTGATGGGCGCACAGCGCCCTCACACTCTGACGTCATCGCCAGGAGCAGCAATTGAAGACAAATCTGTTTAATGGACTCTCCACGGACCTTTGAAGAGGGCTTGGAGAACCAAAGGCAATTTTCACCAGGGGATACAGATGTATTACCGGTGGATTCGTTCTCTCCCCTTGCACAAAATGTTTCAGGAGAGGTTGGGCAAAAATGTCAAGAAGAGATTGCTCTTGCATTCACATTACATGGAAAATGTGTTTCTTCTGTAGCAGGCGCTGAAGAAAAAAAAAACACCTCAAATGAACAATTTTACACAATTCACTTGCAAAACCTACTTATAAAATACTTTTTTCTGAACATGAAATGGCAGGCTGTTCCTGTGTGCACCCATGTGCAAGAAGAACTGATAGGAGCAAGATGGGGAGGGATAAGGGACTTGTAATTTTTAGTTTTAGCATGCTGTTACAAGTACCAGGAAGTCACATTTAAAGGTTGACTTAAAGAAGAGATCCTCATATTTACTAGGGATGCACCGATTGTGAAACTCTGTGCCGATACCGATGTTTAAAACAACAATTTGGCCGATACCGATCACAATGTTTTTGTTTGTTTTGTTTTTGTTGTTACTTATTCTACTTTTGTGAAGACCTCTTCATTTTGGCAGTCAACAAGGCGAATATCGTCCAATTCCGATGTTCGGCCGATAAATCGGTGCATCCCTAATATTTACTTTGCCTGAAAGTATGAAGGATAACAGGTGTGCTGTCTCAGAGCTCCATATTGGAAATATACACAGATATATACAGTAATTACTGTACAACAAGACATGAAATTGACAAACACTTTACTTAAACTCATTTAGCATCTCAGCGTATCCTCATACAACCGTTCGTATGATATCTTACGAAAAGTTATTCCTTATTTTTTTCATGCGTTTCATGCTTCAGTCTTCACAGGAAACAACTTGGTTAGGTTCAGGCAACAAAACTACTTAGTTAGGAAAAGATTGTGGTTTGGGTTAAAATAACTTCAGAAATGGCATTACTTAAACACGGAAGTTATGAAACAAATAATTCAACGTTGACTTCTGGTTTCACACAGGATATGAACACTGGTCTCCTGGGCGAAAGTCCGATGTTTTTTGACCCATCCATCCATCCGCTCTTTATACTTCCTGGTTCATGATTACATGGATTACATACAAACAGATTTTGTGGGATTTATACAAATTACATTGCATGACTTTTCATAGGTATAGCTACAATCGGTGCATGAGAACAGCCTGAGCATCTGTAAGCACTATAAAAACACACTACAATGCAGTTGCAAGCCAAAATAAAGCCATTTTGTGGTCTTAATGTACAGTTTATTAACGTACAGTATTCATATGTAACAATTATAACTTCTTTTATGAACTCATGTTTTATGTCAACACGACTGTTTCATTGATGTTTATACAGCAGCCTGCACTTACAGGCGCCCACAGGAGGAATTATATGCTATACTTAAGTACATCCCTGCCAGGTAAAGGTGTTAACTGACAAGGATATACTTATGTTCAGGATGCTTTAGCAGAGAAGCAGGAAGAAGTGGGGGATGAGGAATGAAAGGATGGAAATATCAAGTGAAAGAAAAGGATAAGAGAGACCTGTACTATTATACAAAGATTTACTGAACTGCTCACCACCGCTCACAATCAACATTTATATATTTTGTGCCCTGACCACAAATAATTATTTTTCTTTCCTGCATGTGACCGTTTGTGCATGCGAGAGAGAAAAAGAAAGAAAGAGATTGCTTGGGATAGATTAACATTTAAAGCCATTATCTGAATATTAATAATAAGTACTTGATTTCCAATAAGACGCCACCAAGCAGAAAATCACTAATCATACTCGCTTTCTTTCTCCTCACTGTGGGAAGAAACATTTTCTCAGCTCAGAGAGCGAGAACAAAACAGAGAGAGACAGGGAAACAGAAATAGCGAGACGAAAGACGATAGAGAGCAGGAAGAGGGCACGGAGGGGAAAGAAACTATTGAATAGATGTTTAGAGAAAATATTAGAAAGATGTTGAGACAATTCTCAGGCTGTTTTTTTTACACATAGGCTACACAGGACCCATAGACAAGCAGGTGGGGAGATGTTAGAGTCATGGGGCTGCTCATAGTTGGACTCCATACTTGGTCTGTGCTGGCAAACCGATCTCATGGGAAGGTGTATAAACAGCACAACATTACAAGGACATTCTGCATGTCAAGAGAACACATTTTAGCCTTTTCGCAAGTCATTTGTGTGCCTCTTTTCACCTAATTTTTACGACACGCAACAAAACTACGGTAACAGCCGCAGTTAGGTCTACGCAACAAAACCGCTTAGTTAGGTTTAGGAAAAACATCATGATTGGGCTCAAAATAAGTATGTAAACTAGGTAAAATATGTACGGAAATGACATAACAGGTGAGCGGCAAACACGTCACAAAAGTCACTATAAAATAACTCAACAACACTTTGGGACACGAACACCGGCCTCTTGGTTGAACCTCCTGGTTGAACATCCTGTTTGTTGCACTTTATGTTCTACATCACTAGCTCTGAGCATAGCATATTTACGCAAATGCGTTTACATTGAAGTCAATACAGACTGCATGGCGTTCAAATGCAAACCGGTCTCACAGGAAGGCGTATAAATACATTCCGCATGTTATGAGTATGCATTTTAGCGTTTTCGCGTGTCATTTGTACGACACGCAAACGTCTGCTGTTAGGTTTACACAAGAAAACCACTAACTTAGGTTCAGGCAAGAAAACCACGTATTTGGGGTAAGGAGAAAATGTCATGGTTGGGCTTAAAATAAGTAAGTAAACTAAGTAAAACATGTACAGAAACAGCTATGGAAAACACGTCACAAACGTCAACAAATAACGTGACAAATGTCACGTAACTTACAAAACAAAACACCGGTCAACAACGGTTAAAAGTCCTGGTTAAAAGTCTGGTGTTTGTTAGTCCTATCGGCCTCCCCACCATAAGTGATCTTTCAGGCTTTTTATACTACGTCACCAACTCTTAAAAAGAGAACTCTAGAAACTGAACAAACCAGATTAAAAAGGCCGGCTCCGTGCTGGGGACCGCCCTGGAGCCCCTACAGTTGGTTGTTGAGAGGAGGATGTTGCACAAACTGCTAAAGCATAATGGACAACAGTTCCCACATTCCCTCCACGCTCTACTGGTCAGACAGCAAAGTGTTTTCAGTGTGGGGTTCCTTCAACTCTGCTGTAATAAGGACCGCTAGAGGAAATCATTCCTGCCCACAGCCATATCAACATACAATGACTCTACTCTGTGCTGGGAGAGGAGACTTGCACAACACATATTTTACTTTCAATTTGCACAGTAGAGAATATATATCTTTAATTCTATTTTGCTGTATTTTTTTACTTCTTTATCTGGTTTAAAGTAGAGTAGTTGGTATGTACAGTATATAGAGATTTGTAAATACAGTGTTTTTTGTACTTACCTTGTGTCATTTGTGTGAGTGATGCATGTTTTTGTGATGTGTATAAATTGCTGCTGTAACACCTTTGCTTCCCTTCGGGGATCAAGAAAGTCTATCTATCTATCTATCTATCTATCTATCTATCTATCTATCTATCTATCTATCTATCTATCTATCTATCTATCCATCCGAAGCATTTAAACATGGATGTGTTTACATTGCAGTCAGTACAGGATATATGGCATTCAAAAGACACATGGAAATCAAGAAAGGCGTACCTATTGCACGCTAAATGCCTTCCGCATTATTGTGGCATTTATACGCCTTTTTGTGCGAACAGGCTGAAAAGTGACGCTCAAAAAGCAAGAGCAGCGTTCTTATTGCACTCGAAATGACTTGCGATTACCGTGTCATTCATACTCCATTTAGTGCGACCAGGCTGGTGCTGGACCTGAACTTGCCACCCTCCGTTTCTGCACAGACTGAGCTACTGCCGCCCCCAAGAATTATGGTAAAATGATACGTTCAATGTCAGTAATGAATTCAGTTTACAGCCATGAAATGCCTTGACCTATAATCAGTTACCCCTAACCACAAAATAAATACAACCTTTACTATCACTCTTTTTAAATTCATCCCCTCGCTCTAGTCTTGCAAATACAATAAAATAATTGTCCTTTCATAAAGTGTGGTGTGATCGCTTTGGCTGGAAAGTAAAAAAAAATAAAAAAAATGATGATGGAGCCAAACCAAACCAACTGACATATCAATTAGTAAAGCAAAAGGCAAAAAAAAAAAAAATCTTGGCTTCAGGGTATCAAGACTCCACATGGATGCTTTAGCAAGCCATTTGATAATTGGAGCACAGATGGTGTGTAACATAGCTACAAGTCCATCAAACAGCCAGGGAGGACAGCTTTCCATACTGAGAAACAAATTCAGTCTGCAGCCAGGTCTACTGGAGTTTAATTTGGCGACTGGCAGGGTTCTCATTTCTCGTTCTCAAACTTGTTTCCAGCAAACAAAACTAAGATTCAAGCTCAACAAATCACACTCTCTGCCAAAAACATACTTTCTTTGACACAGAATGTGTCATTTGATGCATGTCAAAACAGCCGCCCCCTATTATTTTCAATGTAAACCCACACGCCGGCGAAGAAGCGCTGTTGTCCTATTTTCCAGCTTTGATGGCGGTCAACACTCCAGGAAAGCAGTTTCTTTTTTCCAGAGTTGTTCCCTGGATTGGCACATTCCAGCTACTGTATCTTGCTTTTTCTCTAGTCAAGTGATAGCATGTCTTCTTCTATGGGCTTGTAGCTGTCACAATGGATGAGGAGAAACTTATTGAGTTAGAAAAACATCCAGACCTATGCCATCTGCAGGCATGTCTGCATACAGATAATGTAAAGTCAGACACTTCCTGGTGAGTTCACTCCTTTGTGAGGAAAGTGAAATAATCCACAAGTAACTCATGTATTCAGGGCAGCACTCCAAAATTAACTTTACAAATATACTCACTTAAAGCAGCAGTGGGTAGACATGGAGCAAATGTGATTTAAAAGTTAAAGTTTTTATTTTTTTATAACTCCTCTGGTGCTCCTAATGGCATCTGCAAGACTTCACAGACCGGAGGAAAACAACCAATCAGAGCCGAGCTGGAGCCTGCCGTCTCTGAGCAGCTGTCAATCACTCACTACTGTAATGCCTATTTCTCTCCTCAAATGTTTTCAGAAACATCTTGTAGTGCACGGTTTAGCTGTAAAATGAGAAAGTTTGTGACCCGGCAGCCATGTTGAGATCAAATAGAGGAAATAAAAAAACTAAGCACCGCCCACCAGACGGAGCAAACTTTCTAATTTTACAGCTAAACAGTACACTACAAGATGTTTCTGAACACATTTGAGGAGAGAAATAGGCATTACAGTAACAGAATATTGATTCATATTTGATCAGCGCTGCCTAGTTTGACCATTTCATCGGAGTTCGCGAGTGATTGACAGCTGCCTCCGTTGAATGAACAGCCAATAGGAACGCTCTCTCTCTCAGAACTGACCTGTGATTGGCCAGAGTCTCCCGTCACGATTTTTTAAAGCCTGAAAACAGAGCCATGATGAGGTGCAGAAGTGTAGTTTTCTCTCATAACACTTGAATTACAATATGCTGAAATTGCGGAATTTTTGCTCAATGATGCCAAGAACATTCTGCCTACTGCAGGTTTAAGGCCACAGGTGCAGTTTGCGTTGGTTCAGCACTGGTGGCCGTAGCCAAAAATGCATGGAACTTAAATATTATCTATATATTTTTTTAATAACACAGAACTAATCATTTATTGTTATGATTAATAATATTAACCTTGCTGTGTCTTCCTGTTGACAGAATAAAAAAGTCAACAAGATTGCGCCGCTCGCGACCAGTTAGGCCATTCCAGTAGAAAACAATGCAATCAAACTGATTTTGTCACAGACGCTCACTCACATCGCATTCAGTTAGGGCACAGTTTAGTGTATTAACATACCCAACAAGTACTGTAGGTCAGTGGTGGATGGTATACTGGGTATATCCCACCTATCAGCCAAAAAGCCATTGGAATGTATTGGAGAATTACCCACTTCCTCAACCTAGTAGTACAGCCATGTCATCAACGACCACTACACCACTGGTGTAGGTGTATCAACAAGCCTGTAAGGCTCATCTCTGGTTTACTGTCGGGTTTTGCGGTTTGTGAGAGTTTGGTTTCTATGATAATTTTTGCAATATTCCATCACTCCTTGGGCATATTAATCGGGATATGAACATGCACCTGCTGGTGCCCAATTATAATTTTTTGTGTAAACGATCCCTCTGCTGTACACATTACATTCCCTCTAGATTTTTTCCTGTGAACCCCAAAAATTCAAATTCAAACTGCGCCTATGCTTTAAGGCCCCTTTACACCCAACGTACATCGACACAGGTGTTTCCACTTATGTTCCCTGATTCAACCTCTTCTCAGGACTTTGTGGGCATGTGTGAGCATGTAAAACCTTCTGACTCTGTTGTAAGTTCTCTTGCACCTGTTAGGGTAGAACAACTTGCATAGAGTTTTGTTGTATTTCATAATACCCCTCACAGTTCCACCCAACCAACTTGAGCAGAGGTCTAATCAGCCCTAGCAACTGAAAATATGTGTGTGGGCAAGCAGGACCTTTGAGTTCACTTAGGCAGGTATGTTTCTAAGGAAATGTAATTGCCTCATTCTTTTGCACACTCATTCATCGTAACTCTTTCAAACCTGTTCTTTAAATGTCTGAGAAAAGGTTTGATTACAATGTTTTAAGTGGTTGCCCAGCAGCAGCCTTACAGCCTTCATCAAATAAAGTAAAGAAAAATCAATGACTTTAATCTAATTTACAGACATCTGCCAACGATTCTGTCAGTTCTCATCTATCTTAAAGGGACACTTCCATAAAGTATGGGGACTTGTGAGAGACAAATTAAAACAAGGCTAAGAGTCTGCAGCCATGTTAGCGGCTCTTTGAGACTTTTCTTGGATACAGTGGAGCTTTGAGCTAAATGCTAACCTCAGCACGCTAACATGCTTATAATGACAACATGCTAATATTCAGCAGGTATAGCAAGCTAACATTTGCTAATTAACACTGAACACAAAGTAAAACTGAGGATGATGGGAATGTATTATTTTTCAGGTATTTAGCCAAAGTATTGGACAAATTTAAATTTTTGTCTAGAAGGTAACCCACAATTTGCGAAACCCTTGCAAGATAGTTAAAATTAGGCATTGACCTTGAATGGCTAAGGTTAGGCATTGACTTTGAATTCTTAAGGTTAAGCATTGATCTCAAATAATGAAGGTTAAGCATTGACCTTGAATGGTTAAAGTTAGGCACTGACCTTAAATAGTTAAGGTTAGGCATTGACCTTGAATAGTTTAGGTTAGGCATTGACCTCAAATGGTTAAGGTTAAGCATTTATCTCAAATAGTTAAGGTACCCTAGTATGAGTCAACCAGTCAGTGGCTGCATACTGTCAGAGTTCAGCCTTCTGAAAAATGATCCAATTGGTGACAATCAAGATATTTTGACTTTTGGTTGTGTCTAGAAGGTAACCCACAATTTGTGAAACCCTCACGAGATGGTTAAAATTAGCCATTGACCTTGAATGGCTAAGGTTAGGCATTGACTTTGAATTCTTAAGGTTAAGGTTAAGCATTGATCTCAAATACTTAAGGTTAAGCATTGCCCTTGAATGGTTAAGATTAGGCATTGACCTTGAATAGTTTAGGTTAGGCATTGACCTTGAATGGTTAAGGATAGGCATTGACCTTGAATAGTTTAGGTTAGGCATTGACCTCAAATGGTTAAGTTTAGTCATTGATCTCAAATAGTTAAGGTTAGGCATTAACCTTGAATGGTTAAGGATAGGCATTGACCTTGAATAGTTTAGGTTAGGCATTGACCTTGAATAGTTTAGGTTGGGCATTGACCTCAAATGGTCAAGGTTAGGCATTGACCTTGAATAGTTTAAGTTAGGTATTGACCTTAACCAGTTAAGGTTAGGCATTGTCCTTGAATGATTAAGGTTAGGTTAGGTTGTCGGGCAGCAAGATTTTGGAAGTTTTTTCACATTTTCTCAATTCATGGGTTACCATCTAGACATGACCTTGACTTATAGTCCCTAGTATGAGTAAACCAGCCAGTGGCTGCATACTTTCGGAGTTTAGCCTTCTGAAAGGAGTAATGAGCAATAAATGCATAATGTAAAGTGTCACATCATCTCTGTAATATCTGTAGAGAGTTTCCCTAAACTGGGAGTGTATTGTAACAAGACTGGGCCAGCACAATAACTGTTCCTACACGTCAGGGAGAATGTGAAAGTTATTGCGATGGAATGCAAAAGTAATTCAGTAAAAAAAAATTCTCACTGACCCTTCGATGGCTCCGCACTAATGAGCCGCCTACCTCCTCTTCTCTTCCATGACTGAGGCAAAACATCACCCTATTCCCCTGCCGTGAGCTCCGTATAAACACATGAACTTTGTGTTTGACTTCTCTTTCTTCCTATATGCCTCTCTGCTCTTTGCTCACAGGATGATGAAGCTACAATCCTCCACTGATCTCTCTTCAGAAATGTTGGTTGACAGGGCGGATCAGAGGTAAACTACAGAACTGGTATGAACAGGGATTCAGCATTTAGCTCAAGAAGAGATGAAAGTGCTCTGAACCCAGCTCCCTTGTATTTGTTTTATATCTTTTATTAATTATCCCAACTATGATTTGCTGTCTGGTGGGCAGATTGTTGCTCACCCGTTTGGTAAAGCTGCTCTATAAATACACTCGCCTTAACTTGACTTGAAAGACGGACTGTGCAAATAAACAGTGGAGCTGATGTCTGTAGACCCTTGATGATCAATCGTACCTGGGGCCACTGGTTGCCATGGTAACTCTATCCTCATTATAAGGAACTGGCAAAGCTTACAGCAGAGGAAATCTAAAGAAAGGTGGAGAGAACAGCAGAAACAAAACCAGGGAACGAGTGGAGCAAGGCTGAAAGGAAAGTGTGTGTGTGTGTGAGAGGTACAATAGATAGAAATATCCAAATGGAAGGAAACAGCATGTACTAGTTTCATGATGAGGTATTTGACTGTCAAACCCGCTCAGCACAGCTTTTAACGCACTTTGATATCAATTCGACATGTGATTAGAACCCTGAAATGTCACAATTTGCTTTGATGATAATGGTGGAAAGCACTTCTTCGAATCTCCCGTGAGTCAACTAATGGGTTGATAGCGGGTGACTGAGATGGTCATGATTCCTCTTTCTCTTTTTTTTTTCTATGCTCATTAAACCATTCAGTCCCCACTTGTGCCGAGTGGATGAGAGCACAGTTTGGTCTGACTTCCCATGCAACGAAACTGCATTGTCAATTACGTTTTGAGGTAAACACATTTTCTCCTGGATTACGTTTGTTTTTGCAGCCAATTCGTACGGAAAATTGTATAAATGCCATGATAGCATGCAATAATTACACCTTTCTTGATTTCAGCGTGTCATTTGTACGCTATGTATCCTGTACTGACTGCAATGGAAACGCATCCACGTATGAATGCTAGGTTAAAGGGACTATTTGTAACTTTCAGAAATGCTTCTTAACAGCGACACCTGTGGATGTGAAATCAACGAAAGTCAGCGTCGGACTCGTGCTTGTGCTCGCTCAAAATGGACATGAAGGAGCATCGCTCAAAACAGTGAGGAGACACACGTCAGCTAAAAGCACAATATCACTCTATATTTCAGCTGCTTGACAGTAATGTTAGCTGACCAGACGAAGGTCTCTCCATGAATCAATGCTGGTACTGTGTTTGCTTCTCCTGCCTCAGCGCAGGCTTCAGCAGCGGGGCTCCCCAGCGAGAAACTCGTCTCGTGTCGAAGACACCGGCAACCGGTCGGTAACGAGACGGTAACGTTTCTCTCTGCGGAGCCCCGTCACTTCCCAAGACACGGGAAACCTCTGTTGGTCTGGAGGAGCTGCAGCAGTTATTTCTGCACAAACGTCCACTGAACATTCACTAGATATTCTCAGAACTACTAACTCTTCTGCAGTGTGGAGTGAGCACGCGTTCACGTCTAGAGGTGGAGCAAGTACGCAAGAACTCGCGCGCTGTCTGAGTGAAGGCAGGCAGGCAGAGGAGACGAGACAGCGGCCACACACGAGCACGCTTATGCGAGCGCGCATGTGTGCCGACCCGCTACATTTATATGCTCTTTAAGAGTCCCTTTAAGAGCATACTCTTAAACTGATTTTTTTCAGTTGGCCTTTCTTTAAAGTGTCTAAAATATGTTTTGCTGCCGGCCCCGTCCACAGCGGTACATTGCTTTGTTCCTGTGTTGGTACTCCTGTCTGCTTTTCCAAACTGGGGGCGTGCCAACCGCCATCTAACACTGACTATGGATATGTACAACCCCACTTCAAAACACTCAAACTATCCTTTCAATTGATGCATGAAATCGATAATTTTGTATGAAAGAGTGAGGATTACCTTCTAAAGGACATCACAGGTCTCCATGAATTCTTCAGACACTCATGGTCCTCAGAGGATGAATCAGATTTAAGATCAGATTTTGAGTGTACTGCATGTACTTGACTACAATTTGGAAATATACTGTATGTCTCTGTAGCAAGCAATTGTTCTTTAGAAGTGAGTATTTTCATCCCAGATTATATCCAGTGATTATATCATTTGTACTTTAATAACTACAGCAAAAGAAATCTTCCTGAAAAGCCTGACAACAGTGTGTTCAAACTGCGAGCAACACGTCTTTTCATCTCCTACAGAGGTGGGTGACCAGAGCTGTCTTTACACAGCTTCACACTGACATAAGGCCAAATCTACCCTGGCTAAGATCCTGCATGAATATCCTTTTCAGTCTAAAGGAGAGATGAGCACTGAGCCACCTCTCTAGCAAGCCAAGCAGCCCGAGCAGAACCCCATTTATTGGAGCTGAATGAATGCGGGTGCAAATGGCACCTCGCAACAAAAACATTCCCTCACCTTTCCACAAGAGTTACCTTGTAATCATCGAGGCGAGTAATGCTAAAATCATTTACGAATTGCTTTAAAGTGCAACTGTGAAAAAGACTGGTATGTGGATCTGGTATTCTTAACTGTTCTGAGACAGAGTAAAGATGATGAAACCTCGCAAGTGTGTACGGAGTCAACAAATTTGTTTCCATTGCAACAGCAGATATCTGAGCTTTCATTATCATTGCGCTATTGTCTCATTGTTTTATTTGTTGTGCTGCTGCAAAAAAAAGACACAAAAATAAATGTATTATACTTCTGGAATAAGCTTTGGCATCAGCTTTCTCTTTCTGTTTATTTTCACCTCATGCTTCCTAATTTGTGTCTGCCAGATAGCAGCTGAAAAGACACAACTCTATGAGGAGAGAATACACTGTCTGTCTGCCTGTATAACAACACTAGATAGACGTAATTGGAGTTAGTTAAACTGCTCACGGTCCAGTTTGGCCCTTTGACACCTGTAGCAGCTCATAACTTAATAACTGTGCATAAGGTTTGTTTGTTTATTTAGATCCCCGTTAGCTTTTGCATAGCAGCAGCTATTCTTCCTGGGGTCCACACAGTTTACATGGTGACATTCAAAAATACACATTCACACTAGTCATCATAATACACTAACATAACACATCATAATGCACGTCTACTGTAAATAAAACAATAACATCTGACACTGTTTAAAGAACACAAACAAAGAAAATAGAGCATCTCCGACTGAACGTATCATGATCTAACAGATACATATCAGATAAAACCTTGAGCACATAATGTAATGACAGTTTTGTGCACAATGTAATAAGTTATTACATCATGAGAACATTGTTACATTATAAACTTAGCAAAAAGTTTAATAATGTAATAAATTCAGCTCATAATGTGATCATTTCAGAATACAGTACTGTCCTTGTTTTCTTAAAGCATAAGAACCCTCTAGTTTTACATGACACGTGTGGAGTAGTTCATTTAAAGCAACTGGACTTCGTCTGTTAGGTCTAGAGCAGTGGTTCTCAACCTGGGGGTCCCGAGATCATTTCTGGGGGTCGCCAGATGTAGCAAAAAAAAACAAACAAACATATTTTAGTCTGGATAAAGGTTTTTACTAGGGCTGTCAATCGATTCAAATATTTAATCGCGATTAATTGCAAAGTAATTAAAAAAATTGTATCTGTTCAAAATGTACCTTAAAGGGAGATTTGTCAAGAATTTGACAAATATGCTGCTTTATGCAAATGTGTGTCTATATTTATTATTGTAAATCAATTAACAACACAAAACAATGACAGATATTGTCCAGAAACCCTCACAGGTACTGCATTTAGCATAAAACAATATGCTCAAATCATAACATAACAAACTGCAGCCCAACAGGCAACAACAGCTGTCAGTGTGTCAGTGTGCTGACTTGACTATGACTTGCCCCAAACTGCATGTGATTATCATAAAGTGGGCATGTCTGTGAAGGGGAGACTCGTTGGTACCCATAGAACCCATTTACATTCACTGATCTGGAGGTCAGAGGTCAAGGGACCCCTTTGAAAATGGCCATGACAGTTTTTTTCTAGTATGACATGGTTGGTACCAATGGATTCCTTAGGTTTTGTTTGTTTCATATGATGTCATTATCTTCACTCTAACATTACAACTGAGCTCGCTACAACCTCTGAAAGATTGTTGTGTTCATTTGTTAAAAAAATTAGTGACGTTAAAACAAATTTGTATTCACCACGTTATTTTTGCGTTAACTTTGACAGCCCTACTCCTAACTAGGGCTGACTATTTTCTGGATTTAGAGCTCAGACAATCATGTAAGGATTTCCCAAAGTTTTGAATTGTATCACAAGCATAAAACAGTTGCTTAGTTTATGATGTAATAATGTAATAACTTATTAATAATGTAAGAACTTATTACATTATACACAAAACTGTTTAAAACATTGAAATGATTACATTATGCAAAGTTATTACGCTATGATTTGCTACAGACACCAAAACAAGTTTGAAAAAGTGTTTCATCCGTCTTAAAACTGTGTTCAAAGTACGAGAGGACACACACAAAAGTAACAGATGCACATAAGAGCAGCTGCGTATGACCAATCATATTTACTGTCATCTCCCAGTTGCACAACAGGGACAGTCTCGGCTGATTTCCTTAACATCATCAAGCACTTTATACAACGAGTTCATTACACCGAGCACTCAAGCAAACGCTGTCTGAGTTGTGTGAATTGTCTGTGTGTGTGTGTGTGTGTGCGCGCGCAGTGAACACAATGTCTGTGAGTGTCTGAGCATCCGTTTCTTTGGGCATACGATTGTGTTTTCATATGCATGTGTTTGCTTATTTGACATGCCGCAATCAGACAGAATTAAACACAAGGAGACAGATAATGGGACATTTAATTTACAAAATGATGTGACTGTGAGTGTGTATGTTTGGCTCTGTGTGTGCGTGTGCACGAATCCTCCTGTGATTGTTGCAAATGGGTAGCAGGGGGGTCATTATACTGTGGAAAACATCTGCGTCGCTGCTCTTTTATTTTTTGTACTTAATGTCCAATTATAATAATCACTGTGGACACGCGCAGACACACGCACATACGCACACTCGTACAACAGAATGCACATTAGTTGCAGCTCTAATTAAAGTTACTGAGAGATGGCAGCTATGGAGGAACTTCTTAATGTGGTCTTGGCGGTTCCCATTCTTTTTCCTCCGCCAAATCAGTGTCTAAATATATCTGTGATATTTGATGTGAGGATTTAAAAGACATTAGATGGAGGACACAGAACACACTGAGATTAATTGTGTCCTCTCAATAACTTACTAAATGTCCCGGTATCTACCCACATTCAAAGAATTTGGAACACCCAAATGGTGGACATTCACTCCTGCAACTTTTTATCTTCTGCACCACCTGCACTGATTTTATGAGCCAAGGCGTAGGACACAAAGCGGAGTCAAGTGCAACATGCACAGAGGGAATGACAGCGCACTATTTTGTGACTAGACGTAGAGGATTCTCATAAACTGTTCATAGCTACGAAAAGTAGTTCTTTGCACTGCAATTTGTATATATCCCACAAAAATCAATGCATATTTAATCCATGTAATCATGAACCCGAAAGTATAAACACCAACAAACGCCGCGTAGGGAGGAAATCGGGGTGGATGGGTGGGTCAAAAAACACCAGACTTTCGCCCAGGAGACCGCTGTTTGTACCCGGCGTGAAACCAGAAGTAAACGTTGATTTATTTGTCAGGTAACGTCCGTACTTAATTAACGCCTCTTCCACAGTTTTTTAACCCAAACCACGACAACACATTCTCACTCCCAACTCGTCAAGATTAAAGGTCCCATATTGTAAAAAGTGCGATTTTTATATTTTTTATATTATAAAGCAGGTTTAAATGCTATATAAATACTGTTAAACTATCAAAATGCTCAATATACGGAGAAATACACACAGCCCGTATTCAGAAATTGTGCGTTTGAAACAAGCCGTTAGGATTTCGGTCGATTTGTGATGTCACAAATATATAATATTTATATTTATATTTCCTGTTGCAGTGTATGTAAATAACATCAGCTGACAGGAAGTAAACATGGACCCAAACTGTTTCCTAGCAACGCAATTCTGTTGCAATTCTGTTGCAATTCTGTTGCAATTCTGTTGCAATTCGGAGTGTTTCAGACAGAAGATAAATTGAGTATGAGAAAAATAAAGTTTTTTTTAACATTACAGCATGCAAACATGTTCTTGTAGAAACCCAAAATACAACTATGAACCTGAAAATGAGCCTGATATGGGACCTTTAAGGAATGGATGATGACATGATGGGAATCAATATTGGTTGTTTGCTCAAGTCCTTGAAGTTGTAATCCTGAAGATTCAAGTTCTGGTGGATTTGCGGTTTAATAACGATAGCAAACACTGAGCAGCTACAGTACTTTGTCAGAAATACAACAGAAGAGCCACTTATACATCAGTTTGCAGTGCAACCAGGAAAAGTTTTGTCGTTAATGAAGAAGTCAGTCAAAAATAACCGCAGCCACAATCTGATTTCATGCTGCACACGGCGCGAGTAGTTTTCCACACAACAGCAGGTCACAGTAAAGTTGATTAGCTCGCTGAGGAGTTGAAGGTGTGCAGTCTGTCGCCTGCAGCTCTTCATCTAACAGCTCACTATGGCTGCTCCGCACTATTCATTACTCACTTGCAAAAATTAAAACTCTTCCGATGCCGATGTGAAGCAGCAGTAAGGGGTTGTGTTTACATTAGCAATGACTTAATACAGTAGTGATACTGTGTAAAGAGAGTGAACAGTAAACAGTGACAAAGTTATCAGTGAGATAAAATGACATTGGTTTACATGTGTGCATTGTTTTCCTGTGAATTCCTCATACGCAGATAGGCAATCTGAATCCAGAGCGATAATGGTGGACTCTGCCACTACCAATAAAAACTACTATACAGAGAGATACTTACTGAATGTAAATACATTGAATGGCTATCATGGAAAAAATGCTGACCATGTGAAGTATTCACCCATTTTGAATGTTATCAGCTGATTGAATGGGCGTCCTTAGTGGTTATCACTATCATTCTAGTGCTTCACATTGACCAAACTGCTCCTATCACGTTGTGAAAGTGAAACTCAAGTTGTGAATTGAAAGAAAACAACTTTAGGTTTAAACTACATGGTTAGGTTTATGAAAAGATTGTGATTTAGGTTAAATCAAGTATGTTTGTAATGTCTGTTACGTAAAATAAGTATGTTTTTTTTGTAACTTACAGAAGTTATGTAGCAAAGGTACGGTAAAAGAAGTCAATGTTGACTTCTGGGGTTCACACGGGACACAACCAGCGGTCTCCTGGGTGCAAGTCATGTGTTTGTTTGACCCGTCCATCCACCCCGACCTCCTCCTTATGCACACTTTGTTGCTCTTTATGTTACATAACCTGACCTCCTCCTTTGCTCCTGTATGTATAATTACTACGGCCAATAGTGGTCAGCCTCATCTTCTTGTTCATGTATCGCTGATCAACCCTGTGAATAGATGATTAGGGCCTGAACCTACTAGTGTGTGTAGCAGGCCCCTTCTAACCCATATCTATGAGGTTGATAATCACTGTTATTACATGGCTGTGTTGAATACTTGATTCTGATTGGTCAATCACGGCATTCTGCGATCTGTAATTTCTGTATTACAGACCGTTGCTATGATGTCTGACTCTGGCGGACCGTTTTTGTGTCAAAATATTGATTTCTTCAGTAAGTAGCCGTGTAATAAGCGGGATAATGGACAGCTAGCGGGTCATTGTTGTGAAAGAATCCCCTTCAGGGCGATGAGAGACCTCTCCACAGGGGATTCTTTCACAACAATGACCGAGCCGGTCATTATGTAAGGGATAATGTACAGCGAGCCGCTGTACATTATCCCTTACATAATGCCCATTCAGTCGGCCGATATCATGTTGACATAGCTGGGCTGGCTGTGCCTTTTAGTGCATGTGAGCGTGACCCACTGGCTAGCTCACGGCCGCTGCTCTGCACTGCTCTCATACGGCTGTGGTTACAACTGATAACACCGTCCCGACTGACATCGCCGTCGTGGAAGAGTAGCTCCCCCCCTCCAGAACCCTCACCCCCCCCCAGGTTAACACTGTCAGCTCTGTTGCCTTTGGTTGCACTGTTAGCAAAGAGTATAGAAGGAAAGAGACGAAACTCCGGTGTTTTTTTGACAGCCACTGCTGCCATTTTGGACTGAAAAAACATATTATATTTATAATACTTTATGGTTCAACAGAGGCCATTTCAGTAGAATATGACATTAGAATAGAAATTATTTTGTTTTACTTTTGTACGGCACTTTTTAGGTGGATGTTTTTCTGGTGTCCAGTAGTCACTTTCAGTCCAAAATGGTGGAAGCGTAGCGCTGTTGCTGGGCGCTGATGTTGCAATGGAACGAACAATTGACTTTCACTTCTTGGCAATATACAATACGTTCTTTGCCGTTAGCACAGTTAGCCGTGAGCTGCCGGCTCAGCCATGTTGAGAGCTGTGTGGAGGGAATATGCTCTGAATTATGCACCTTTAAGGATAACTTTAAACTATCTGTGTATTTATTTTCTAATCAGCTACTAAATGGACCTGGTGGTGAGCTTCTTTTCTCAACTGCTGTTTCCAACGACAGAAATGATTTTTGAACTACAACTTTCAAGCCAACATGCACAAAAAGTCATTAAAGTGCTCAGAAAAAAAAAAAAAAAAGTTACATATACAATTCCATGATAACTGGGAAACTCCATGTGCTGATGAAGATCATGTGATATCATCAAAAGCATTCCACAAAGGACCAATCCAGACAAAGTTCACCAGGCATCTTTCCCATATGATCTAGCAGTCAGGATTCCTGGTATTCATCCAGGTGGTCTGGGTTCAACTCCCAGTATGGGAACAGTTCAGTAAGATTTCCTTTCTAAGGGTCAGTCAACTCTTAACTTAACTACCCATTTTGTAATTTAAGCACGACGACTTGCATTAGGCTGTTTCCCCATTGGAAATGTAAAAGTTTCATCTTAAAGTGAGAGAGGGAAACCAACAGTTGTCACTGAGTCAATTCAACTTTTTTAAAACTGGAATACATACAGTGCTTCACACACACAATATTTAATGTCGATGCTTGGATGTGAACTGGATGGTAATATCTTCTTTTTATCAGCTGCTGGATAAGTTGACCAATGGGACATACTCCTAAAAAGAGCTGGTGTAGTCTTCTAAAGGTTAGAGAAGAAGCCTTGTGATTGGAAAGTTGCCAGTTCAAATTCCCAGACCTGCTAGGAAAACCAGGACAGGGAACCTGAATGATTAATGCCTTCAGTTATTCACCAGCTAAGGTCAGGCAGCTCCTGGGCCGTTGATCGGGTGTTAAATACTGTCTTTTAAGAGAAAAGCTAAATATAAAGTCTAGGGCTGTCAAAGTATGATATTAACGTGTTAACGCAAATTTGTTTTAACGCTACTAATTTCTTTAATGCATTAACGCAACTTGAGATTTTTAGGTTGTAACAGGCTCAGTTTTAAATCTAGAGTGAAGATACTGGTATCATATGACACTAGAAAAACCTAATGAATCCATCGGTACCATCCATGTCATACTAGCTTGTCATGAAGGAGGCTAAATAACGCTCAAACCTTGCACTAAATTTTGGTGAGGAAAAACTGGCATTGCCATTTTTAAAGGGGTCCCTTGACCTCTGACCTCCAGATCAGTGAATGTAAATGAGTTCTATGGGTACCCACGAGTCTCCCCTTTACAGACATGCCCACTTTATGATAATCACATGCAGTTTGGGGCAAGTCATAGTCAAGTCAGCACACTGACACACTGACAGCTGTTGTTGCCTGTTGGGCTGCAGTTTACCATGTTATGATTTGAGCATATTGTTTTATGCTAAATGCAGTACCTGTGAGGGTTTCTGGACAATATCTGTCATTGTTTTGTGTTGTTCATTGATTTCTAATAATAAATATATACATTAATTTGCATAAAGCAGCATATTTGCCCACTCCCATGTTGAGTATTAAATACTTGACAAATCTCTCTTTAAGGTACATTTTGAACAGATAAAAAAATGTGTGACTAATTTGCGATGAATTGCAATTAAATATGTATTTGTTATTAAATTAAGTTCTGTATCACTGTATTGATTAGCAAGTTTCCATCTGTAGACTTGCTAGAGTTCAATTTTTTAAGCTAGTGCTTACTCAAAACTAGCCTACTGACGGCCTCGGATGTGTTCGCTGGTGACGCTCGCCTCAGCAGTTCACAGCGAGAGTCTCCCGAGCTGGAAGGCTTTTCATTTGGCAGTCAAAAGGCATTCTGGGAAACGTTGGAAATCACAACGTTGATTTGGAGGGAGACAAAGAAAGAAAGAAAAAGAAGAGGAGATTTTCCTCCCGAGGTAACTTCCCTACACCCGCTCTTATTTTTATCTCTGCTTATTCTGCCTGAGAAAGGAAAAGCAGGGACTCATGAGTCATCCTTCCATTATCCATTCACCCATCCATCCGTGCACCCCCTCCTCCGTCTCTCTCCTCCCTTCTCGTACATACACTTTGTCTCTCTTGTCTCTCCGTCCATCTCCCTCTCCTTCACCCCTCTGTGAGCCTCTCCCCGCTTTCTCCCAAAATCCAATTAGTCAGAGCTGACTCTTTCCTCTGCAGGACTACTGAGAGGAGAGAGAGAGAGAGACACAGAGAGAGGGAGAGAGAGAGGGATGGGAAACACTGCCAGCAGAAATCCTTAACCAGAATTTTCTCAACCTAAGCTCGTCCCCTGTGGTTTGACCATGGAGAACAGAGGAAGGGAAACAAGGAGGTGAACAATTGGAGGACAGGCTACTGGCAGAATCCGTCAGCAGAAATCCCCTGCCTCCAAATGTTCGGCTCTCTTTTATTCTGAAGGTGTGACACTAGAGATGGGTCATACACAATTAATATTTTGAAACAGTATTGGATTTTTTAGTAAGTAAGTAATCTATGGACTCTGTTTATTAGTTGGACAAATAACGTGAAGACACTTCCTGCAGACATTATTACAGTCCTTTCACTTTTATACTGCACCTAAAATAGACACAGCAAATCTTCATTCCCTTCATGATGTTACTAAAACTCCCCCTCTGATAAGAATAACAGCAAATTATTCCTTCATGAGTAGCCAAATTATATTTCTTGTTAGACAAGGGTAATGTACAGCCCAGTCAAGATTCAAGATTCAAGACTCAAGATTCAAGATTCAAGATGTTTATTGTCACGCCGGTTGTACAGGTACAAACGTGTGAAATACTTTTTGCCGGGAAGCTCCATTAAAATAATAAATTATATTACATTTACATTACAATTATAAAAGGAAATACTTTATACAAGGGCATATTAACAACATGTACAGTCATATTAAGAACATATGTATTAAGAATATATACAGTATATACAGTATAGGATATATTTTTGTGTAAGAATGTGTCGAATGAATTATAGCTTTAAAAGTCTGATGGCCTGGGGGAAAAAACTGTTCCTCAGTCTGCTGGTTTGAGTCCTGGGGGTCCTGTATCTTCTACCAGAGGGCGGGAGGGAGAACAGGTTGTTGTGGGGGTGTGTCGTGTCCTTAATGACCCTCAGGGACTTCCTAAGGCACCGCTGGGTGTACAGCTCCTGCAGGCTGGGCAGCTCGCACCCGGTGATGTGGTGGGCCGAGCACACCACCCTTTCCAGCGCCTTACGGTCCACGTTGGTGCAGCTGCCGTACCAGGTGGTGAAGCAGCCTGTCAGGAGGCTCTCTATGGTGCCCCGGTAGAAGTCCCTGAGGATTTGTGGTTTCAGTCTGAAAGTCTTGAGTCGCCTCAGAGCGTATAGTCTCTGCTGGGTCTTCCTGACTACAGCGGTGGTGTGGGTGGCCCATGTCAAGTCCTTATGGATATTGACACCCAGGTATTTAAAGGTGTCCACCCTCTCCACCGCTGTGCCGTTGATGGTGACTGGGGGGGTGAGTGCAACCCCCCCTCCTGTAATCCACGATGACCTCCTTGGTCTTTGAGATGTTCAGGGAGAGGTGGTTGTTCTGACACCACTTTTCCAGGGTGGTCACCTCCTCCCTGTAAGCCATCTCGTCGCCATGGGAGATCAACCCCACGACTGCTGTGTCGTCCGCAAACTTCACGATGGTGTTTGAAGCTCTTGTTGCGACACAGTCGTGGGTATAGAGAGAGTACAGGAGGGGGCTGAGAACACAGCCCTGTGGCGCTCCTGTGTTTAGAGTCAGTGAAGTCGAGGTGAGGTTGTCGATTCTCACCACCTGGGGGTGTCCCGTCAGGAAGTCCAGGATCCAGTCACACAGTGGTGTGTTCAGGCCCAGATCCTGAAGCTTACTGACGAGCCTGGAGGGCACTATGGTGTTGAACGCTGAGCTGTAATCCACGAACAGCATCCTCACATAGGTGTCCCTTCCTTCCAGGTGTGAGAGGGCGGTGTGTAGGACGTGGGCGATGGCGTCCTCTGTGCCTCTGTTTGGGCGTTATGCAAATTGTAGGGGGTCGAGTGTGGGGGGAAGCATGGGGCAGATGAGGGATTTAACCAGCTTCTCAAAACACTTGCTGATTATGGGGGTGAGGACTATGGGGCACCAGTCGTTTAAGCTGGTTACTTTTTGTTGTTTGGGGATGGGGATGATGGTGGTGGATTTGAAGCACAGCAGTTCATGAAATAGTTATAGAAAGTAAAATGTAATGGATTGATCGGTGTACATAGACACAAATTTCACTTTTTTTCCCCTGATGGTCAGCACAAAATCAATTCGTATGTAATCCACGTAATTGTGAACTGGGAAGTATAGAGGGAGGCGAACGCTGCGTAGGGAGGAAGTCGGGGTAAAAAAACACTTGGCTTTCGCCCAGGAGACTAGTGTTCGTATCTCATGTGAAACCAGAAGTCAACGTTGATTTATTTGTCAGGTAACTTCCGTACTTAAGTTACGCCACTTCCGGTGTTAATAAAACCCAAACCACCATCTTTTCCTAAAGCTAACTAAGTAGTTTAATTTTGAAAAGACTGGAGCAGAAATTGACACGTGCGTGCTGTGTTGCTGGACATTCGTAAAGGGGAGATTCGTGGGTACCCGTAGAACCCATTGAATTCACATATCTTGATGTCAGAGTTCAAGGGACCCCTTCGCCAAAATTTTGTGCAAGTTTGGAGCGTTATTTAACCTTCTTCACGACAAGCTAGCATGATCTGGTTGGTACTAATGGATTCCTTAGGTTTTTCTAGTTTCATGATGCCAGTATCTGTATCTTCACTCTAGCTTTAAAACTGAGCCTGCTACAACTTTAAAATGGCAAGTTGCATTAATGCGTTAAAGAAATTAGTAGCGTCAAAACAGATTTGCGTTATTATCGTGTTACCTTTGACAGCCCTAGTTTTTCCTTTTCCATTTTGACCCTATCTCCTGACAGGAGTTGGATGAACTAACTCAGCGCTCGTCATTAGACGAAGGTCATGGTTGAAAAAGACAACCTTGACTACTTGTATGAGGATACTGGGAACAAACTGCGTCATGTTTGGAAACCAGATGTTTCTGCTGTAGTTCAAACCTTTAACCTTCATTGACTGTTGTCCACTGACTAAATACACATTATGGATACATTATTATTGGATACACGTAGAAAATAGTAACATTCATCTTAATGAGCATGCCCCACACAGAACAACTACATTAATTGGCTGTGATTTAGCTTCTGTGAGTGAGTCGGGCTCCTGGAATTTATTACATCAAATTAGATTAAAAACAAAATGAGCAGCATGAACTGCCTTCATGAGGTTTTTATGATTGAGGGGGCTCAGCACAAATATAGCCACAAAAACAAATCAATTGAACACCGGGGAGATAATGGTGATAATGGCCCAAGAGAATATGCTAGCTTGGTAATAGCTGCAATTTTAAAGAGTGTAATGAGAACACTGAAACCTGGGTACACAGAGCACGATGCCTTTTCCATCTGATAGTAATTGCAGACAATGAGAAGATGGACGTTCTCCAGATTTCCTTGAAAGCTCAATCATCGGCGATAACCTATCTACCTGTAAGTATGCACTGTGTGCGCTGCATGTTCTCAATACAGAGATAGACTTTCTGTTTTGTTGCCATCTTCAGCCGTGTTTCTGCACCCGCACTCTCCAGAGAATACTTGTCAGTCAAAGCATACGTTCATCGTGTATTCATGATGTTTGATTGTTTATGTTTCTCCGGCAGAGCTATCGAACCGCCACTGAAGCTCAATATTTTAGAACTTCAACTCCAACCCGGCAGACCCTTATACGAGCTCTCTTGAATAAAAGCACCGTGAGATCAGGGAAGTGCTTGGATCTTCCTGATCCACCAGCAGGGCGGACATTATGTTTGATGCTTCCCCCATTCACCTTTCATCTGCTGCTGCTACAACCTAATGTGCCCATGTTTAATCTAATCTGATCACAAGAAGCACCGCTATCAATCACGCAAGTCATGGCGTGCCTCTTGCCGATTTGATCTCCTAATTGGACAAAGATGTGGAGACACGAAGGTTTTCCCCCCTTCTATGACATATCAGGTGGGATTCAGTGTTTTTCTCATCCCAACGTGTCATATTGGGGGCAAACTATTAGCCGTGCGGGCCATGAAAGATTAACACAATTATTCTTAATCAGCATGAAACAGACTTCCAACGTCCTGATCGGAGTCAAACACAGCCAGCCAGCTAATATGCTAAGTAGCTGATAAACCAGCTATCTGGCAAAGTCTTGTATTTCCCACAGGCGATGACGAGTTAATTGCAGAGTTTTCTCTTAAATTCTCAAGTTTAGAAAAATGATGGATGCAAAGCACTCTGGCAGAGCTCGTATCGGCTGGAAAACTGCTCCAGCTTAGCGCGTACATAGAGAGTAAACTCGACAGAGGCGACAAAGATGTTCCATCCACTGCTGAGGCTTCTCTGTAAATCCTCCTTTTTTTCTCGTCAGAAAGTGCATTATGGGTCAGTGTACAAAGCTTTCGCATGTAAGGTAATCCTGTCAAAGTGTCTCTGCTGGTGCCGGCCTTGCTAGCGGAGGCCTGACAACACAGGGGGAAAGAAGGATGTAATATATTCCACATAGAGAGTTAAGGCTCATTCAGTATGAAATGATCCACTCTTGAATGTGCATGATACTGATGGCTGCTTAAGTGGAAATATCATAATCTCATAACTCTTGCTGCTTTAGTGTTTGCATGCTATTTCTTATACGGGGAAAGTTTCATGACCCCTTGACACAACCATTACCCGTCACACTTTATGTTGTCAGGATGTGTTTCCAAAACTGCAACAGTACATTTCAATGGGATTTGTACAGTAAGTTGAACTGATCATGAAGTTGTGCTGTGTCAATGTCCAATGAAAACCATGTATCTCCGTGTATTGCATGCATCTGTTGTATGTACATACAGTGCAAACCAAGGCCTAAACCAGTGAGCTCTCACCCCCCCCCCCCAACCCACCTATAGTTTATTCAGTTGGTAGTCCTAGAATGTTAAATAGGTTGGTAGGATGAGGATTAGACTTTATTAAAGGGACTGTTTGTAACTTCTTACACGTATAAATCATTGCGGGTCGGTGTGCCATGCTCGCTCGCGTGTGACTACGCTGTTCAGACTCAGACTCCAACACAAACTACACGGAAGCACCAAAACCACAAAGTTGTATCTAGTGAAGCCTGTCTGTTAAACAGTGTTGGCCGCGGTCGGAGGACGCGGGGGAGACCGTAGCTTTGGTCTCCAGGACCGGAGTCTCTGCTGTACTCTGCACCTCTGTGTGTGGGGGGCGTTGCCTTGGAAGGAGCCCCGAGGAGAGGAGGTCGGGGGGGTTTAGACGGAGCTCCTGAGGCGATGCTTCTTTCAAATTATACTAGCTTTCCAACATCGTCGACCCTACCTTTAACTTATGTCGCGTACGTAACATACTTAACTACGTAACAAACGTACTAATTTGAACCCAAACCACAATCTTTTCCTAAAGTAGTTTTGTTGCCTAAACCTAACCAAATTGTTTGTTGTGAACACACAAGTTTATTTTAAAAAGGACAGTGTATGTAACAAGTGGAAACTGACACGTGCAAAACTGACGCTAGAGGGGTAAGTAGAGCGTCATAGTTTGAAGCGTAGAGCCACCGACTAAGCTGCCGTTTTTGACGAGTTGGGAGTGAGACTGTGTTGGTTATTATATAACTCGTGCACTGGAGGATAAATCGTTGTGTAAACTGTTTTTTAGCTCATGGCAACTTATTAGGATGTTTTGGAGATGGTTTTCACAGGAGAGCAACAATTTGTGTCACTGTACAGCCCGATCCTACTAAATAGCATATGAATGACAGGGTAATTGCAACTCATTTTGTGTTCAATAAGAACGCCGTTCTTGCTTTTGGCGTGTCATGTGTACGCCATGTATTCTGTATTGACCGCAATGTAAACGCATCCACGTAAATATGCTACGCTCAGAGCTAGTGACGTAGAATAAAAAGTGAGAAAGGCAGCTTGTGGCGGCTGGGTCCAACAAAAACAGGACTTTCAACCAGGAGACCGGTGCTCGTGTCCCAAAGTGTTGTTGAGTTAGTACTTATTTAAGCCCAACCATCATGTTGCCTAAACTGCAGTCGCTACCGTAGTTTTGCTGTGTTTTGCTGTGAAAAATTAAAATGCATTCTCATGGCACACGAAATGTCCTTGTCATGTCGTGCTATTCATACGCCTTCCCATGAGATTGAGTTGCACTGTAAAAAATGGGTTCCATAGCTTCAGGTTATGACTATTTGAATTATGATTTGTTTGAACATCTCTCCAAATCCCAAAGATTTGTTAATTTACAAAGACATAATCGAGAAGAGCAGCATCACATTTAAGAATGAATGGTTGACATTTTCGCTTGAGAAATGTAAACGATCAAGTAATCAATTAATCTACTAATCGTTTCATTGCTTGATTACAAAATACTGTGCTGAAACTCATCAGGATAATTAGCTCTTTCCGAGGTTGAGAATGTACTTTGAGTATCCATTTACTGTACATACAGTTCCATTACTACTGGAAAATGACGATTATGTGATATGATCAAAGGCTCTATAACGGCTGCTAAATGGACCTTGAGGTTACATTGTTTGGTCAGCTGCTATTTCCAAGGAAGAGAATGAACCTCATCACTTCATACCGTTACACATGCATCATCAACACATAATCACAATGTGGCTGCAATAGAAAGGTGCAACAGCATTACATTCATTTGCTATAATAGAATAAAGCCAGGGCTGGCTTAAGGCAGAGGCCATATACGTGGTCACCCAGGGCGCCACCTTCTGTGGGTGCAAAGAAAGCAAGTAATACACGTTTCACCCCTCGGGGACTTTTACCATCACAACAGCCCAAGTACGGGTCAGGATGTAAGATCGCTAGACAGACCAAGCCCCCAGGAAGCAAATTTTCGTAGTGGCCAAACAGTGATACTACAACTTCTGTCTGTGACGTGATGCCATTGGGCCCAAAAATACTTTTTTCCATAGACTTACATTGGGAAAGAGACGTCAGTAAATCAGCGATCATTTTTGTTTTGTTTTGGTAAATCAACTTCCCAGCCCGAACACTTGAAAAGCCCTCATTTAAATCATTGGGTCCTAAAAGTTGTAAAATGTACCTGCTCTATGGTCCCAATGGACGCGGAAGATCGCTGCCATTTTCGAGTCATTTTGGCTTCATGCGCCACTCAGCAACTTTCATAGAAATGAACGGGAGCCTGCTTCCAACGCTGTATCCAGTTCTCTTTATATATCCATGAGACAGACAGATGTCAAGAGGCGCAGATATCTAGTACTTACACATTTTATTTCTTCATAATGAAAAGGTCCAAGCCTTCAGGTGCGCAAAGAAGAAAATGGACAAACGAGAAGAAGGAAAAGAAAGCCCAATATAAAGGTATGATGTTGGGCTCCGTCGGCGACGGGGGGGGTGGGTGGTTGGGGGGCTCTAATTCTGAATTTTGCTTAGGACACCAAAAGGGCTAGAGCTGGCCCTGAATAAAGCAACAACGCCAACATTTTTTTGTATGATATTTAGTGCTAAAGGTGACGATAAAAAGCAAAAGCTTCTTGTCAACTGTGTTCCTCTTTGTTGCCTCCAGCAGGGAATGTACCCCAACTAAAACACTAACACAGTCCATCACCATCCTAACAGCCTGTGGATTAGAGTCAAGCCCTTCTACTGGGAACTAGTTAATGCTTGTTTCAGCAGGGCGAATTAGATTTTTATACCTATCTCATTGTACAGACAGCTAGCTGGCAGAAAGAGTGTGAGATAACAGAGAAGAACAAAAGGGAGACAGAGGCAGAGAGACTTTGAACTGTGGATGATGAGCTTTTTAAAAGACACACTGAGACAGACAGTTTGCCAGCCAGCCAGACGGAGCCATGAGGGGCAGATCCTGCTGTCTGATTGCAGCTTGCGACTAGTCACAATGAGAGAGAATGAAAGAGGGAAGCCGCAGAGGGAAAAGTGAGGGAATAGTAGGATAAAACACGAGAGTGTGGGGACAAAAAGGATGAGTCCAGACTGTAGACAGGAGGAGAGGACAAAGGGAAGAGGGCTGCATGATAGATGGTGATGAAAAGACACACAGAGAGGGACAGACAGAGAGGAAGCGACAGTGGTAATTACACCGATAAATACATGGGGCCTCTATGTTGGAGTCAGATCTTCCCCACTGTTTAGAGCTATGGCTGCTCTCTCTGTGTGTGTGTGTGAGTTATGGACATTGCAGGATGGACGTGGGGCAGAGACAGAATCAAAGATGTTTTATAAATGTCATTGTGAATCTGGTGACTTTGTGTGAGCTGGAGCACAGACAGATGAAGACTGGTGTTTCTCATCCCATCATATCACCTAACTTTACAGAAGTCTACATTTTGTGATGTTAAAATGAATTGGCTATTCATACTATGAGACAAAAAGGTAACCTACACTACACTGCTTTTCCAGTTTTCCATCATTGCTTTGCGTTTCCTTACAACCCGGACACACCAGGAACGTCAGGAACGTGTGGCGGCTGCGTTAACTGTTATTTTTTATTTTGCCGTCCGTGTTAACAGGTTAGAGCAGCGACACTGCCCGCGTGAGGCACGCGTCTCACAGCAGCAACAGACCATGAAAGTGATCTATTGACTGTATATCAACATCATATCAGCTATATTGCTACAGTTTCGATGTCTAGACATCTGTAGAATATGTCACGGACAGTGAAGATGATCTATTGACTGTATATTGACATCATACCAGCAAGTAATGACTTATTTTTAAATCAACACTTCCTGCTTTCATTTAAAAAAATAAAAGCCCTCAAGCGTTTTTCTATGGACAGAATTCCTTCATTTATTAACACAAGGCTTTTATTCTGAAATATGAGCAGTCAATGCTGTGGAAGATGCAATGACTTGGAGAGCTCCATGAATGAATATAGTACGGCGTTTTAATTGTGGATTATTACTATTATTTACAAATTACCACATGTTTCTTAACCTTTCTCGGTCTAAAATAAATATAAATGATATTTATAATGAAATGAAATGGCCATTAAAAGGTAAACTCTATGTAGAAAGAAAGGGCTGGCAGTCAATCAGGTGCTCTCTCCAGCGTGCAGTCGCAGTCAGGTCACTTGGTAATAAACAAACATGGTGAAAAGGAGGAGGGATGGTGAGTTTGCTGCTGTCAGGTGGGACAACCAAACTGACTGAAGTATGGACAGCCCATACCGTCCTCTCTGTGCCACCCAGGAGTGCATCCACAACTGTTTTTCTATCTTTTCTTTTTCTTTTCGCAACACCAGACCGCCAGCATCACACACAACGCTTCTGTCGCCATGATCGACAGTTGCTTCAACCGCTTCCCCGATGACGTCTGAACTCGCACATGATCGTAGAATTTGACATGCCGTGATTGGTTGTGGTCTTACGTGTAGTCTTGCCAGTCACTCAACCGAGACACTGCAAGAGTTTATGGCGCTGTGATCGTTAGATCTGACATGGTGACCATCGTCAAAGACAAAAATATCGTGTAGTCTGATCCCGGCATTAGGGACGAGCACAGATGACATTTTTAGGAGCTTTTGATGAGCCGATATTTACAGGCAAACATCACCGTGTCAGCCAAAGTCACCTCTGGGTTCAGCCGTTGGCACAGGGGAGGATAATTTATATTTGATGTCTCCAGAACTGCTGTACATCACTGCACAGACAGTATTAGGTGCTCTTGATTGGCCGTCTTACAGAGGGCATTGTCAGACATTACACCATGTTCTGATGATTACTGCCACTATTAAAGCGATAAGGTTGAAAAACACGTTTTAAAATGTTACAAATTTTGCAATATAATGAAATATTGTCAAAAGTTTCCATCCAGCTAGCCCAATACAACTTGCAGAAGAAATGTTGAACAGAGTCTTAGTAAGAGAGAGAGAGACACACTAGAGAGACTTTCACAGGATTGCCTATACTTTGTGCACTGTTGCTCGGCAATGAGGAAAGACAGGAGAAGAGAGATGGCAATCAGAGAAGTGATTTTGGTGATAGAAGATGGAGAGATGGAAGTCGATTTTATATTTAAGGTGAAGGGGAGTAGAGATGTCGCTTTGGGCCTTTCACACAATCTTTCCTGGGAAATAGAGAGGAAAGAACTCGAGAAGTTCATGTAAAGGGCACAGGCACTCAACGTAAAGTGGAAATCCATTCTGTAACAGGTGCGGGTGACCTCACATAGATCAGTATTTTGTTAATGTGAAACTGAACCAATACAAGAATCCAAAGTCTATGGGATTCATTCATTTCATATGCATTTTTTTTTAAAAATGCCCAGAATTCACAGCATCTGAATTTACAACTTATGCATCTCTGGGTCATGGAATTTTATTCATACCGTGAATAAGCATGAAATAAAAAAAAAAAGAAATCACGCTGACTTTGAACATTTTCCCATAGTAGAAAATTTACAGTATAACTTTTGCAGAAACCTCTCCAGGCCTCACAATGAGCCTTATGCAAGAATCAATGATAGGCCTATAACCTACCCGGTCTCATGGGAAAGCAAATACATTATGAATCATGAATAGGGATGTCACGATACCAGAAATCTAGTAGCCGATACCAATACCAGTGAATTTCCACAATTCTTGATACCCAATTCGATACCACGGTAAAAAAACAAAACAACAATAAATCCCATGTAATTCAACACGTACTCTTTTATTAAAAACATTTGAACATTACAAAAAACAGAGACATGTAGCCATTAAGTAATAATTAAAAAGAAATGACCCATTTTGTTAATTTTGGTGTATCAGCGGCGTGTTATCAATCGATAGTCAGACGACGGACGCTACATACTGACCGCGAACACATCTGGTCGTCAGCTCAGAGTAGCAGGAGCAGGAGGCAGAGGATTTATTGTGGAAGCGAAAAGCAAACGCACCTATTTGACAATATTTCACGTTTAATCCCAACGCTATAAGGGAACCATAACGTTAATGAGGTAATTGCCGCGAGGCGGATGGAGCCGTCACAGCCGGTGTGCATGGAGCAGCGGCGCCAGGTAGACCTCCGCAGCGGAGCCCCGCAGCAAAAGCGCTATCGGAGAGGTCAGACACACCGACGGTAAAGATCAGAGTCAGCGCTCTGCACATGTTGACCGTCATCTTCTCTTGTAAAATGTGTAATCGGTAAGACCGGTGTTCTCACAAGTTTATTAACCGGTGGGAAAATTTTCCTCACTGTCACATCCCTACCAACGACCATTACAGGCATCGTACGGTACCGTTGGTACTGTAGAAAAAGAGTACTGTCACTTTTTTTATATTTTGGCATCGACTTGGTACCGAAGTATCAGTTCTCGTGACATCCCTAGTCATGAGTACGCATTTTAGCCTTTTCATTTGTACATCATGCAAACGTCTGCAGTTAGGTATCTGCAAGAAAACCACTTAGTTAGGGTAAGTGAAAACGTCGGAATCTAAGTAAAACACGTACGGAAACAACTACGGAAAACACATCATAAACGTCAATAAAATTCACGTGACAAACAAAACACGGGTCGACAACCGTCTCAAACACGGGTCTACTGGTTAAAAGTTCGGTGTATGTTGGGCACATCCACCTCCCCACTCGCCTAAAGATCATAAGTGGTCTTTCTCCCTTTTTATACTACAACACTAACACTTAGCGTAGCATTTATATGCGTTTACATTGCAGTCAGTACAAGATACATGGTGTACTATTGCACGCTAAAAGCTTTGCGCATTATTGTGTACCTTTTCATGCGAACAGGCTGCTATAACAGATGTGTTCCTACAGTACGGATGAGAACTCGTGACATTGACCAGTTTTCTCTTGCTTTAGAAATTCATGAGTGCTCCAGGCCTGTTATGTACAACACTTGTTTGGCTTAATCAGAGTGATGTGCATCATGGCTTGCCAATTTACTGACAGGCAAAATGTTATTGCCATATTTTGACATGAGAATTTAAGGAATTAGTTCTGTTTCCTCTGCTGATTTCTGACAGCAGGAGCTCAGCAGTGTGCAGTTCTTTCTTTTACTTGTGGTTGACATATTTGTGAAGGAAACTTGGCCACAAACAGAGAGGAACAGGCAGCCTTGTACAGAAGTTCAGGAGCATTGATTATGCTAATGATCAACTCTCACGAACGTGCAACTGCTGATGAACAGGTGGCATTCATCAGGCTGAAACAAGCTGGTGAATCCAACTCCAAACTCTTGGAACAAAAACAGGAGAGGTTTGAGAATATCGTTCAGTGTGACTGACAGCCGAGAGCATACTTCTTATGATATGGTTGATATTAAATTACATCATGGTGCTTGGTCTTCTTGGGTCCACTCGATTCCAGTGGGCAACCTCCGGGTCTGAAATGTGAAGCCAATGAAGAAGTGCCTTAAACTTGCATTCTTTCTAACAGCCAGCAGGGGGCGACTCCTCTGGTTGCTAAAAGAAGTCTGATTGTATAGAAGTCTATGAGAAAATGAGCCTACTTCTCTCTTGATTTATTACCTCAGTAAACATTGTAAACATGAGTTTATGGTCTCAATCACTAGTTTCAAGTCTTCTTCAATACAGCATGATGTTCATTTAGTAAATTATGGTCCCATTTAGAGTCAAATAGACCATAAAGCAGGGGATGCTTTAGGGCGGGGCTACCTTGTGATTGACAGGTTGCTACCACGGAGTTGTCCGGTCTGGGAGTTATCCGTGTTATCGTCTTAGGACTTTAACCCTTTCACAGTTGTTTTCAGCTCATGAAAGTTAATTGTAACATTTTGATCGCCTGAAAATGTCTTAGTCAGCGTTCAGTTGTCTTAGCTCCACCCTCTTATGTCACCTCTGGTTGCAAAAAACAAGATGGCGACAGCCAAAAACCAAGATGGTGATAGTCAAAAACCAAGATGGTGGAGGTCAAAAACCAAGATGGTGATAGTCAAAAACCAAGATGGTGATTGTCAAAAACCAAGATGGCGATGGCCAAAAACCAAGATGGTGATAGTCAAAAACCAAGATGGCGGAGGCCAAAAACCAAGATTGAGACGGCCAAAAACCAAGAAGGTGACAGCCCTAAACCAAGATACAATGGACGAAATGCCGGACTTGAGGCTTCAAAATGGCAGTCCACAAACCAATGGGTGACGTCACGGTGACTATGTCCACTTCTTATATACAGTCTATGGTCAGTTACAGTCAGTCGTGTTTTCGTCTTACAACTTTAACCCTTTCACAGTGTGTTCTCAGTTCATGAAAGTTAACTGTAACATTTTGGTCGCCTAAATATGTCTTATTCAGCATTTTGTTGTACTTAGCTCCACCCTCTTGTGACAAAACAAAATGGCGATGGCCAAAAAAAATCAAGATGGTGAATACCAAAAACAAAGATGGCGACGGCCAAAATGCCGAAATCGAGGCTTCAAAACCGTAGTCCACAATCCAAATGGTGACGTAATGGCGCTCGGTTTGGAGGAAGCAAAACCGGACCCAAGCCAGGGTCGGACTAGGTCGGAATGATACTTTGGTCGGGTAGAGTCTTGTTTTACTGCCATGGGTCTCAGGTTTGTGTCTCAGTACGACCAACACCCAAGTGGATCCTAATGGATCTGAGACTACTCAGCATTAAGTCTGATCACATGGTACGTCATAATCACAGCAGGAGAAAATGTGGGTTCAAAAATGATACCGTGGACAATGACAATTGCTGTTTTGGAATATGATTCACAGATGTGAAAATTGTTCACATCAATATCTCCTATCTGTTGCTACAGAATGTTTTATTGTTGGTGCAGGAGGTGAAAACAGATTATTTTTGGAATGACTTTCTATGACTGCTACTGGTGTTGGTGTTCTTTCTTTGTTAGAGTCTGTTGGGGTTGACCTCATTTTGGATTGGGTCTCATTATTCTTGGGTTTATTCTGGTCGGGTCTGGCTTTGCTCGAGTCCCCCTCGGATCAGGTCTCTCGTTTTTTGAAACTTAATTCATGCTCACTGCTCTCAACTCCTAGTTTCTTCTCTCCATTCCTCTCTGTTCTCACTTCATTTCCATTCTGAACTTTCCCTGTGTGACTGCTTCTCTTCATTCTGTCACTGCTCTCTCCCTCTTCCCGTTCTATCCTTTCTGCCTCCCCCTCTCTGATTGCTATTTTCTTCCCTCTTCCTCCGTTTCTCTCATACTTCCCCTTTCACTATGGCTGTATTCAAAACCGCATACTATACTAGTAGTACGTACTGATTTGGCCAAAATGTAGCATGCAGTATGCAAACTTCATTGAACTAGTCTACCTCGCCTACTGTATCCCACAATGCAAAGCGCTGGACCGGTATAGGCTATGGTCACAACAACAGCAGCCAAATATGGCTCGTTTTTGTTTTTTTTACATTTTTCGAAGCTATTTCAAACGGAGCGTTTCAGACATACAGGTATATTCAGACAGACAGTATGAAGAAAATAATGTTGTTTTTTAACATTAAAGCATGTAAACATGTTCTAGTAGGAACACAAAATATAAGTATGAACCTGAAAATGAGCACGATATGGGACCTTTAACTGATTCCTACTGTATACTGCGTTTGTCAGTAGTATGTAGTAGGCGGTTTCGAATACATCCTATTTCTATATCTTCTCCATCCCTTCCCCTTCTCCCTCCTTCTTTGTCTCTCTTTCTCTTCTTCTTTCACCACTTTCAGTCTCCATCTTGACTCTCAATGAAAAGATTCTCCTCCCTCCCTCCTTTCATCCATTTCTCCTTACACCTTTCCTTTCCACTATATCTTTTTCTCTCCATCTCTTGGTCTCCCCCCCTCTCTCTCTTTCTCTATCTTACAGCATTTGTCAGAAAAAGATGGTTTTAGGATCATACTGAGAGGCTCCTGAAAAGTGATTTCCCACATTTTGCCCTCTCCCCCTCTTTACCCCCCAAGAGGCATTCGATCAAACAATACCAGTCCAATCCAATAAGATGCCATCCTGAGCCAACTGTGTGTGTGTGTGTGTGTTTGAGTGTGTGTGTCTGTAAAGCCAGCGTTCTGCTGAACAGTATTGGCATCCCCAGGGGCTCCCTTGGTCTGTGTACAGCCAGACTTTCTAAAGAGTGAGAGAGAAATCAGGGGGAAGACGTGTGAGTGAGGGAAGATGACAGAATTGCAAAAAGAAAGAAAGAAAAAAAGACAGGGAACCAAATTGAGGGGAGAAAGCGTCAAATCTTCCATTTGAATTAACAGAGAAAGCAGAGCGCGATTGGCTGTGTCGCCTTGCTGCTGAGCCCACTGAAATGGGGATGATCCACAGGCTTTGTTCTGTGCAGCTGTATACAACTTCACAGGGATGCAAGCCTCTCCTCTCTCTTCTCTGTTCAAATACCTGTTGCTTCAGCGGCAGCAGTTACAGACAGCCACCACAGGGGAGCAGTAGTGTCAAATCCATGAGCACGAGGAACCAGCAGAGCCTACAGTGTGCTCAAGTTAACAAAAAAAGAGTAAATGAGAGACAAAGTAAATCTAAATATAGAACATGTACGCTCATTCAGTGGATGGCTACTAATTAGATTTTTTTTGAAAAGTAATTAGACTCAAATGCCAGACAAGGAAATCAGCACATGCACCCTGATCCTTCAACTGCTGCCCAAGTGCCCTGAAGCAAAGCACAGTGCACACTGAATGTGAATGGATGCGGTGTTCTCCTTTTGATATGTGTATTGTATATTACACAGAACAGACCTTTTCCACTGCTGACATTTTGACTTGTCACAGCAGGATGAGCACAGGTATAAGTAATACCATTAATTAGGTCTCCAATCTATTTAAGTGTCCATTAAAGCGGCAGTAGGCAGTATATTTTTGGCACCATTGGGCAAAGATTCCATAATAACCTTTCAGCATTTTGTAATTCAAGTGTTCTGAGAGAAAACTAGACTTCTGCACCTCCTCATGTTTACAGGCTTTAAAATATCTAGCCCGTGACGGGAGACTTTGACCAATAACAGGTCATTTCGAGGAGAGAGCGTTCCTATTGACTGTTCTTTCAACGGAGGCAGCTGTCAATCACTCGCAAACTCCGATCAAACAGTCAAACTAGGCAGCGCTGATCAAATATGAATTAATATTCTGTTACTGTAACGCCCAGTTCTCTCCTCAAATGTTTTCAGAATCATCTAGTAGTGTACTGTTTAGCTGTAAAATGAGAACGCTTGCTCCGGCTGGTGGGCGGTGCTTGATGTTTCCTCAACTGATCTCAACACGGCTGCGGGGTCACAAACTCCTCAGGTTTGGTACCACTTTGGTTGTACAGAGACTGTATCTGATGCACAGAAGTGATGAGTGGTGGTCATCAAAAAATAGTTCCAGCAGGTAATCATTAGATCACAAATGTTCATTTTTACATTTCTATTTGTGTATAGAATAAACAAATGATTATGCTAAGCTAGGCTAACCACTTCCTCAGTCCACCTCCGTAGTTGACACACAGACGGCTTAGAGATTGATGTCAACCTTCTCCATTTACTAGGTAAATATACAAATAATGGAGCTGATAATACAAATAAAACAAAACAAAAAAACTATTTGATAGTGATAAATGACATTGGCTTCTTCAAAGTAAATTTCAGAAATCAGATTAAAGAGGACCTATTATGCTCATTTTCAGGTGCACACTTGTTTTTTTGGGTTTCTACTTGAACATGTTTACATGCTTTAATGTTCGAAAAATGCTTTATTTCTCTCATACCAAGTGTGCTGCAGCACCTCTTTTCACCCTCTGCCTGAAACGCTGAACGTGTTTGAGCTCTTACCCCTCCCTCCCGCCAAAAAAGCCCAGCCTGCTCTGATTGGTCATCTGGCCCACTCTGCTGTGATTGGTCAACTGAAACAAACTCTTCGGACTCCGCTCTAGCTCCGCTCTAACCAGCTTTGTTTGAGGGCGTGCCAAACTAGTCGCTAGGCAGGTATTATGCAAATGTGTTACTTGGTGACATCACCACGTTATGGAAAGAAAAGGCAAGACTTCAAGTAATGAAGGCATTCAGGCAGTTCGAGAGCAGTTTTTTTTGTGGGGGAGCAACACGGTCTCACAGCAGTTTGTGAAATAGCCACAAAATTTTTCGTCACGCTCAGCACGACTTTTTACAACCTATTTTTCGTGTTTTTTCCTACAAATGTCCAGCAACACGTGACACACGTGTCAATTTCCGCTCCAGTCTTTTCAAAATAAAACTACTAAGTTTAGGAAAAGATCGGTTTTGTTAGGCTTAGGCAACAAAACTACTTAGTTAGGTTTAGGAAAAGATTGACTTTGTTAGGCTTAGGCAACAAAATGACTTAGTTAGGTTTAAGAAAAGATCGACTTAGTTAGGTTTAGGCAACAAAACGACTTAGTTAGGTTTCGGAAAAGGTGGCGGTTTAGGTTTAAATAACTCTGGCTGTGCTGTAATTTAAGTCCAAAAGTTACGTGACGTATAAATCAACTTTGACTGGAGCTTCATCTTTCTCTTTTAAGATTCGTTTGGGACATGAACACCGGTCTCCTGAGTGAAAGTCCTGTGTTTTTTGTCCCACCAACCCACCAACCCACCCCGACCTTGCGGTGTTCGGTGCTCTCTATACTTCCTGGTTCACAATTACGTAGATAACCACATAAAAGTGTGAAATTTGTGTCCATGTAGAATCAATACATTCAATTTCGTGACTATATCACAAACTGCTGTGTGACTGGGCTGGGCAGAGAGCACTGTAACTTCCTTTGACGTGGACTTTGGGCTTTGTAAGTTTGCAGCCCTTTTACATGCCGAAAAAAACAACGCACTAAAGGGAAGGGAAAAATGCATAATAGGTCCTCTTTAAATATTAATATTTGTGTTAGTCTTTTACCTAAGGGGTGAATGCAGAGCAACAAACAATAATGTGAAGGAAGCAAATTTCTTACAAGTGGACTTTTTAATTAGCAGTTAAATTGGTTGTCTTCTTGTTCTACTGTATCTATTACTTTCTAATTATCTTTAAATGATTCTGCGTTGTTTTAAGTGTTTTTTCTCTTAACAGTGTCCATGTTGTGCCAACCCAGGGCTATCTCTTATTTCTCTTTTTTTTTTCTCTCCTGGCAGTGAAATTGCTGATGAGTGTATTTTTCTCTGCCTGCCCTACAGTCTCTATCTTTGGCACTTGGTCCAAATTGTAAATCAATGGGGAAACCCAGGCAGGCAGGTTCCATTTCCACTGCTGTTTGAGGTGATGGAGGTGAGCGAATACTGTCTGTGATGTGAGCATGGAGAGGTGATGGTGATGAAAACACACACACACACACACACACACACACACACACACATACACATGACACATGATCTCTCACATTTTTATCAACATACATTCTCTCCGTGAGAATTTAAGTAGGCAGTGTTCGGACAAACACACGCATTTATAGGCTGTCATTTTTCACAGTAAAAGCTCACTTCCTGTGATCTTAACGCCCTCATTCAAATCACACAGCCTCGCTATACGGCCACGTGTGAGAACAGGGATTTATGAGCACCTCCACTGGGAATAATTCCAATAATGGTCACCTCCCCAGCAGGGGAGTTGTGGAATTAGCTGGGACTTTTGCCCACTAAGCCAATGATTTTCTTGAAGGAGCTGAAGGAAAATTTTCGGATGACTGATGAGGTTATTTGGTGGGTTTTTTGGATGGCGGGGCATTGTTTTCTATCAAATCTATTTGGTCTTTTTTCAGGTAGTTTAGCATTTAGCTGATGTTCCAATCCACACTCTTTCAGAGAGGGAGCAGGGGGCAGTGTCTTGCTCAAAGACACTATGGCAGACTGTATACACATGATGATATACACATTTAGTTATAGATGGGAGAGAGAGATAACTAAAATTACCATCCCGCAGTTGTATGCTTCTGCTAACCAGTCAAGTTGCAGTTTACATCCAGACGTGTGTGTGAAATTGTCATAATTTCCATATGAATTCTTGAGTTATGGCCAAAACCTGTTTTGTGAGGTCATAGTGACCTTGACCTTTGACCACTAAAATCAAATAAGTTCATTCTTGAGTCCAAGTGGACATTTGTGCCCAATTTAAAGTTCCTGAGATATTGCATTCATGAAAATGGACCGGATGGACGGAGGTATGGACGGATGGACGGACGGACGGATGGACGGATGGACAGACAACCCGATGCGTAGGCATAAAAACTCACCCCTGCCTCACCTCATGGGTAAAATACATGTGTTTTTAATGCCATGACATGCTTTCTACTCACATCCATACCTGCTCCACTGGGCCAGTTGGGATTTAAATGCCTTGCTCAAAGGTAGATTGGACCTCTCAATCTTAGGAGTTTTAGCTTGTCATTTCTTAAAGGGACTGTTTGTAACTTTCAGAAATGTCTTGTTAACAGTGACACCCGTGGCTGTGAAGTCAACGAAAGTCAGCGTCCTGTTGCTCGCGCTCGTGCTCGCTCTACATAGACATGAAGGAGCATCGCTCAACACAGTGAGGAGACACACGTCAGCTAAAAGCACAATATCACTCTATATTTCAGCTGCTTGGCAGTAATGTTATCTGACCAGACCAAGGTCTCTCCATGAATCAGTGCTGGTCCTAGTGTTGGCTTTTCCTGCCTCAGCCTCCTGACCGTGGCCGGAGGGAACAGGGGAGACACCGGAGTTTTGGTCGGAGACGATAACGTTTCTCTCTGCGGGGCCCCGTCACTTCACAAGACATGGGAAACCTCTGTTGGTCTGGAGGAGCTGCAGCAGTTATTTCTGCACAAACGTCCACTGAACATTCACTAGATATTCTCAGAGCTAAACTAACTCTTCTGCAGTGTGGAGTGTGCACGCATAAACGTGAGAGTGGTGCACAAGAACCTCAAGATACAGGAATGAAAATGGGTTCTATGGGTACCCACGAGTCTCCCCTTTACAGACATGCCCACTTTATGATAATCACATGCAGTTTGGGGCAAGTCATAGTCAAGTCAGCACACTGACACACTGACAGCTGTTGTTGCCTTTTGGGCTGCAGTTTGACATGTTATGATCTGTGCATATTGTTTTATGCTAAATGCAGTACCTGTGAGGGTTTCTGGACAAAAACAGTGTCCGTTGTCGCTGCTCCAAATCACCTCCAACTTCATTTGGTCTAATAAGCATTATAATAAAGTCTAGAGGTCTCTTGTGTTGGATATGGATTTTATTGAGAGTCACTGAGAGGGCCAACCTACTTATCTGTTATACCTTTATCACCCTTAGACTATTAGCTGTAACAATATCTGGCTCATTATCTCCTTAACAAAAAGCTACACCATGCCTTAACCCACTACAATCAACACTAACCCATTCACAGTGAGAGCTGTATACAGATATCTAATGCAACCAGATTAATATACAGTAATAAACAGTTTCCATATTATGTCCAACAATATTTTGTCAGAAATGATACGAGTGTGAAAAAGTCTCCAAATCTTTGTACACATTACGAGGGTTCAGGCAACAACAGTTACAGCGCAAACACCAACAGAGGCTCCATGTGGTGCACTCTGCGCTAATGAACTCATTAAGAACAAAACGGTCATGCAGTCTAACCTCAGTTTGAAGAAAACAAAGCAACTGGTAATTGGTGAGTAAATAGCCCCCATTATGTTAAAAAAAAAAATAGCTCCATTTTGTTCATTCACACACAAAGAAATAAAGACGTTCTATAGAGAGGGAAACAGCTCAGTCACTGAAAGGATGAATGCTGTCGTTGATGGTAGCTTTCCAGCTTGACACAATAATAAAGTAGCATCAGTGGCAACAACAATAATACTGTTAATATCAAAACAATAAATATTGTTATCCGTTTGATCCAGAGGGGCGCTTATTATTCCAAAGAGGGATAACGGGCAGCAGCTCGAGCCACTTTGGCCACTATACGTTTACGTCCCTGATGCCCGCTAACAGACGGGCCGGTTTGTGGCCAGAGCTTGAAGTGGTAGTGCCAGTAATCTCTTATTCACATGTTGATGTGTGTATCCACCGTTATCAGCAATCTCTTGCTCCTATTTATTTATTCATTATTTCTTTAAGCATGTTATACTGTGTCAGTCATAATCAGCTGTGGTTTTATTACTATTATTATACCTGGACCATTCATCTTCTATTGTAGGTCTATAATACTCCAAGGTTAAGGTGGTGTGTTTGTATATTTACTAGGGTTGTCAGTTAATTGAAAAATATTTAATCTCAATTAATTGCAAATTGATCACATTTTTGAGCTGTTCAAAATGTACCTTAAAGGGAGATTTGTCAGGTATTTAATCCTCTTATCAACATGGGAGTGGGCAAATATGCTGCTTTATACAAATGCATGTATATATTTATTATTGGAAATCAATTAACACAAAACAATGACAGATATTGTCCAGAAACCCTCACAGGTACTGCATTTAGCATGAAACATATGCTCATATCATAACATGGCAAACTGCAGCCCAACAGGCAACAACAGCTGTCAGTGTGTCAGTGTGCTAACTTGACTATGACTTGCCCCAAAAAATAAAGTGGGCATGTCTGTAAAGGGGAGACTCGTGGGTACCTATAGAACCCATTTACATTCACATATCTGGAGATCAGAGGTCAACGGACCCCTTTGAAAATGGGTATGCCAGTTTTTCCTCGCCAAAATTGTTTGTAAGTTTGGAGCATTATTTAGCCTCCTTTACAACAAGCTAGTATGACATGGTTGGTACCGATGGATTCCTTAGGTTTTATAGTTCCATATGATGCCAGTAACTTCCCCCTACATCTTCATTTACGAATTTGCGTTAACACGTTATTATCGCGTTAACTTTGACAGCTCTAGTATTTACCCGTGTTACCCAGTGTTATTGTGTTAATAGTAGCCTATAGTCGGGTATCATTCAGGTTTTAGGAGCAGAGTCCCAGTCAGGATGCTGCTACAAATTATACAGAGACACATTCTGAATTCATACAGTGAATAGAAGATACCCGGAGATACTGGATTTAGCGGTCATCCCTCAAGAAAATTTGAAGGTTTTTGACTCAAAACTATGCAATTTTATATAATTTTGGAGCATTATTATTACTAGTTAAATGATCATTTTATTATTTATCACAGCCTTAGTTTGGAAATTGTATTCTTCTGTAAATGTTTGCCCTAAAAGAGCAGATGCAAAAATCGTTTAAATGTTTCATTAATTAATTCACAAATTAAAAAAAAAGTTACGACGAACAGTTCACTAATTATTTTACAAAAAGGATGTAAACATTGTATTGATAAATTACAGCATCATCATTCTATAACCCACTTCCACTCAGTGATTGGTTTGGGATGGCGGTTAATACGGTGGACCCTCCACGGGAACGTGCATAATGGGGTGGAAGTAGGTAGGAAGAGGGTGTAGGGGGTGGTTTGGAATTGGACTCATGGAAAGGGCAATCAAGAGTACCGGCAGCTTGTGAGGAATTCCAGTACGCAAGAAAAAAGACACGGTACGCCGAGGAGATGTGGCTTACATCTTTATCTGTGTCGTATTGGAAACCGTGGCATTTTGATGTGTGCGAATCAAATCTATTCCCCCCTCCAGTAAAAGCCAGTTAAATCATTATCTCCCATTTCCCTTTGTCTCTAAGCTGTCTTATCCCTGCTCTCTGAGGGTGGAAAGACCTCATCTCCGTTCTGTGTGTTTGGCTGCATTCCGATCATATCTTTGTGTTTGTGTGTGCATATGTGTTCACTTACATTTGAGCATCTCTTTGTGCTTTGTCTGTGTATAGGTCTTATGAGTACATGTGTGTGTGTGTGTGTGTGTGTGTGTATTATCTTCACCGCCCACCACAAACCAGATAAGTCCCACTCAGTTAAAGCTATGAATTAAACATGTGTTCTCTTGTTTATCTCTGTGTGCATGTGTGTGTGTGTGTGTGCATCTTATAAATTCATAGTGCTTCACTAGCAGCATTTAAAGTCTTTATCACAGTTGACATATGCATTCCCCTGACTTTTAAAGGTGACTGTGTGTCACTGAACACACTTCTCCATTCTGGGTGCTTGTGTGTGTGTGTGTGTGTGTGTGTGTGTATGTGTGTGTTACAGTGAGCCTGTCACTCATTCAGTGAGTCAGTTAGTTGTTGTGTAGGCTGCTGACACCAGACAGTGCAAGTGTTTCGGGCTTTAAGTACATTCTACAGTAAAGGGTTGGTTGCCCTCGTCTCTCCACCCACCATCTCACACAAATTGGACTTTTTTTCCTCAGTTTCTTTACCTTTTCCATTCAAACTGCAGCTTAAATTAGAATTAGGGCTGTCAAAGTTAACACGATAACGCGTTGACGCAAATTTGTTTTAACGGCACTAATTTCTTTAACGCATTAATGCAACTTGCAATTTTTTAGGTTGTAGCAGGCTCAGTTTTAAAGGTCCCATATTAAAAAAGGTGAGATTTTCATGTTTTTTTTTTTATTATAAAGCAGGCTTAAGTCCTGTATAAATACTGTAAAAGTATTGAAACGTTCAATCCACAGGGAAATACACACAGCCTGTATTCAGAAACTCTGCATTTGAAACAAGCTATCAGGATTTCTGTCCATTTGTGATGTCACAAATATACAATATTTAGACCCTTTACACAGATTTAAACATAAACATTCTAAATGTGTCCCAGTTTATTCCTGGTTGCAGTGTATGTGAATGTCATCAGCTGACAGGAAGTACACATGGACCCCAGCTGTTGCCTAGCAACGCAATTCTGTTGTAATTTCGTCACAATTCCGTCGAAATGCGCTAAAACGGAGTGTTTCAGACCGAGGGTAGATATACATATTCAGGCCAACAGTATGAGGAAAATAAAGTTTTTTTTTGAACATTACAGCATGTAAACATGTTCTACTAGAAACACAAAATACAAGTATGAACCTGAAAATGAGCATGATATGGGACCTTTAAAGCTAGAGTGAGGATCCTGGCTCCAAGGAATCCATTGGTACCATGTCATACTAGCTTGTTGTGAAGGAGGCTAAATAACGCTGGCATGGCCATTTTCAAAGGGGTCCCTTGACCTCTGACCTCTGTTGGGCTGCAGTTTGCCACGTTATGATTTGAGTAATATTCTTTATGCTAAATGCAGTACCTGTGAGGGTAACCTGGGCCCAGATATGGGTGGATGCATGGATGGGACAATAAATAGCAGCTTTACACAATAACTCGGCTCTAACAACCAATAAAAAAACTGTCACATCAATTAAATGATTACATAACTTAAATACATGCATGAAAAGACCAATCAACACATTTTGTGGTAAACAGAATGAAATAAAAACATGCGATGAGGAGAGAATATGGGAAAAGCAGCTCAAAAGACTAAAAACATTAATAAGAAATGTTGAGGAGGAAGGAGAGGGGGAGAGTCTAGGTCACATATCATAGGAATATACACACTGTCGAGACTGAAAAATGTGTCTGTGTTGGTGGAAATTCCAGTCTCTGTTGGTCTCTGTGGGTTCTCTTAAAGTCTGAACTTTACCCCTGCGGCACCTGTGCTTCCCCATAAAACCTCCTCATCATCCCAATGATCTTGTTCTGAATGTGCGTGCTGGTTGCAGCACCGTGCAGGGCCAGACACACTGGTTAGTGAAATGACCACCCATGTGTTTGTGTATGCAGGCATGCATGTGTAACCTCCCGCCTGCAGATATCATGCTGCAGTGGAACGACAGAGTCGGAGACGTCTGCGGTCCGGCTGATACACATCTCCCCCTGCAGGCGCTCTGCACCGGCCCGGTCCCCCCGCCGCAGCTTATCACAAATAATGTGCTTGTTGTGCTGAGAAGCTATTTGCTTTCTATAAAATCTGACGCACAAAATGGCAGACAATGTAAAACACAGCCTGTCTTCTCAGACAAGCGTTTATGTTAATTAAACTAATGAATAAATGGATATAGTTAAGATTTTTTTTACACCTGCCCTGCAGAAATGTTCTGGAGCAAAACACTCTGTGCTCGCTCCAGGGCTGCTGCATTTTTATTTACTGCTCTCACACTGGCGTTCCCTTCAAAGATGTTTAATTATCACAGTTTCATCATAAACACAATCTGTGAATTTGTTTCTACATCCTCCTCCGTCTCCATGTGTGTGTTTGTGAGAATCGGAGCTGCTGCTGTTGTCCCCGGGGTGGACACAACAGATGGGTGAACAGACACACGACACACAGATACACAAATAAATGACTGCCCCTGTGGCACCGTTGAGTGCCTAAATACCAGTGTTGCTTCGCCTCCTGGTGCCACTCTGCAAGGTCAGTGGATAACACCTCATTACTCTCTCTCTCTCTCTCTCCCCTAAGACACATTGGTAATATCCCAAGAGCCGTATGTACGTGTGATACACAGCATATCTCCCATCACTCTGCGTCTATGTAGTATGGACATGTGGGTAAACTGCATACTCACTCTTTGTGAAACACACATATTTTTATGCTGTGGTACCAGATGGCGTGCCTCAAAAGAGTCAGGTGGCAAACAGAACCATTCCTCCACGTGGTTACCATGGGGACCCGCCACACACACTCTGCCACCGGCACAGAAAGGTCTGTGCTAGCGGCATTTCTCCATGAATGCTAAATAAGAGGACGATTGTGTCTCAGCAATAACAACTAAAGGCTGGCCCACACTAAAAGATTTTTCAAATCCTAACAGATGTTGAAAATGTAACGACATGTTATGTCTGTGAAGCAGAGGTGGACCTCACATTTCTGGCACTTTGACTTTTAGTGTACCGATGCAACCTGGTGCATCTCCGTTCCTATCCAGTGCGCTGTGGCATCCAGGCGCACATCAGAGACATCAGAGACTGGAATAAGAGCAGCTCTGTTTGTTCCTTCTTTCTCATGCCAGAACCTCCTCAGATAAAGCTGTATACCTTCAAGTAGTACATCGCTGAAGGCCTATGAAAAAGAGGAAAGAGTCTAGAGCGCAAAAAAAGGTTGTCCCAGATCTACAATTGCTGGTGAGTAAGAGGAGAGGAGGAAAAAAGGACCCGCTGCTCCAGTCCCAGTCCCTGATGTGCGCCTGGGTGATTATAGCTGAAAAGAACAGGGAGATGCAAAGCACCAGGGTGCATCGCTACACTAAAAGTGCCGGAAATGTGATGTCCACCTCTGCTTCACATCCACCAGCAACTGCTTCCACACCAAGTATGGAAATGTGTGCTTTGTCAAAAAGAGCAACACTGATTCAAACAATAACTCACACAAACAAACATTCAGACTCACTGAAACATGCAACCACACAGTCATTTGAATGCTGGTTTACATACATGTTTCATATGTTTATTTTAGCCATGAGGTGTTAGTCATTTGTAGTAGTTTGTTTATTTGATTCATGTTTTCTGATTGTGATTGGTTGGAACCATTTGTGGTTGATGTTTGTCAAAAATGAAACTTTTTCAAAATGCATATATTGCTTTTCTTCCTTATTCCACTTATCCTATGTACTAAAGAAAACATATGTGTTTCAGTACCCTCGTAGCACATTGATGCCCTGAGGCAACAAACCAAAATCTGGTGGGGGGGAGTGGAGGGGGGCAAATTTTATGATGCATATATTATCAGGGACCCCCAACATGAGGTGAAATATTTTTTCCCCCAAAAAATAAAAACTAATGCCATAAAGGGCTAATACTAATCGTAGAAATTCAACAACAACTTTATCTGCTTGTTCTCCTGCAGGTGTGAAGTAATTGGCTCCCAGTGTTTTTAACATCCATTAAAGTCTTCTTACTGAGACAAACTGCTGAACTAATGAAAACAATCCATCATTTTCATTATCAAAACATCATCAAACGGCAGCTAATTATCCCCTTTATTGGCATTATTCGTCACATGCTCCCATGATGCACTGCTGTGGTAGTAGAGAAGGTAGACGAGGAGTGGGGGGGGGGTTGATGTCTACTGGACACACAGTGATCTGTTCCCAGCTCTGCAGTCGAACCACTTTGGTTCCATTGTGGGGTTACATAGTGATGTTAGTAAAAAATACAATAGTGATGGATTATATCAGTGAAGGCAGCAGCGTCTCTGAAAGCCTTCACCAAGGTAAAATAAACAATCCATTAGATTTTGGTGGCGATCTAGATCATGGTCCGGCTTCAGGAATTTTTTATAGTAACATCTTATTCAGCATTCAGTTGTACTTAGCTCCGGCCTCTTGTGACGACGGCCAAAATGTCGAACTCAAGGTTTCAAAACAACAGTCCACAAACCAATGGATGACGTCATGGTGACTATGTCCACTTCTTATGACTATGACCAGTCAAAGTCTGCAGTGATCCCAGGGAGAACCTGAGAGTCTTGCCTCAGCAAACCCTGTGGTTCTGTAACAATGGCACTGATTTCTTTGTAGCGTTTCAAACACAAGATAGAATTCCTTGAATAACTGCTCATATAAATGAAAATGAACTTAATGAACAAGTCACACAAGTTAGTAATCTACCCACTGTTCTTCACACCCACACATAACTGGTACAAAGAAGCAAAATGTGTATTATTATGATGGCTCTGGGTGTGTGTGTGTGTTTGTGTGTGTGTTTCGAATCAGTGTTAGTTTCTCTCTAAATCGTTCAACCGACTAAAGAGATATTGATGAGGCACAGAGTGATTTGACAGGTGTGTGTGTGTCCTTGGTTTGTAAACCTCCAGATTCTTCAGTGAGAGCAGACAAGACCACCCTCTGCCTGCAAACACACGCCCACACATCCACATGCATCCCCAACACAGGAGTTTTTGATATAAGGACTGGCACTGACAGTTTAATATGAATTTTACATGTGTTTTGAGGGTGTGGAAGGCTTGTTTACGTCTGTAATCTGGGTAAACAGTGGAGCTCAGTCTGTATTTTTGAGTCGTGATGGGTATTAGAAACTGTCAGAAAGCTTATTTTCCATCCCCACCTGAGATGGAGGTGGTGAAATGTTTAAGAAGCCCCAGACTCGGGGAGTAAATGACACTGTTTGATGGCACAGTGCGTGCTTAAAACCCATTTCCACAACTTCCCTCGCACACACATAATAAGAAAGTTTCTATCAAAATCAAACAGAGAGTGAGATGATGCAGGAGAGGTTACATTTCGGCTTAATCCTCCGCGGTGCAGGCACCCGCCCGCTCATCCACCCCCGCCACACAGACACACTGGGGCTCCAAGACATGTACTTCAATTCAATTAAGAGCAAAGTACAATACAATCTGAGCAGATGAGATTTCATCTGCCTGGGGCCTTTGCGGTGGGCCCCGAAGTGAGCTGCGCGGTGAGGACCGAGCTCTGGGAGCGAGCTGCATGCTGGGGCCCTGCACTATCTCCTCTGTCACCACCTGGGTCTCTGTCTAATTAATAATGTGTGTGATCAGGGAATGAACAGAGGGAGGGAGGGAGAAAATTAATAGCTTGTGTACTTTAGGGATTGACAGAAAGGATGAAGGGAGGGGCAGAAAGAAAGAGAGAGAATGTCCTCCTCTCTTTTAGACATGTCAGACGTTGGTTGCCATGGTTACACAAGTGGAAGGAAAGTGTGTACATGTGTTGACACTTGCAGCGCATGACAGTTACCTGCTGTATCATTCACTCATTATAAAGTCATTTATATTTATTTTAGACAGAAAGAGGTTAAGAGCCGTGTGCTCATTTGTAAATACTGTAATACTAATAATAATAATCCAAAATTAAAAGTCGGTACTGAATTTATGGAGCCATGCATTTTCCACAACACTGTTCTGCAAATATTTCAGAATAAAAGCCTTGTGTTTACAAATGAAGGAATTCTGTCCACAGAAAAAAAATAAAAAGAGGGCTTTTATAATGAAACGGAAACAGGAAGTCTCTCTCTCATCTGCAACCGCTTATCCCGTTAGGGGTCGCAGGGCTGGCGTGAGCCGATCCCAGCCGACATTGGGCGAAGGCGGGGTACAACCTGGACAGGTCGCCAGTCCATCGCAGGGCTGACACATAGAGACACCATTCACGCTCACATTCACACCTAATTTAGAGTCAACAATTAACCTAACCTGCATGTCTTTGGACTGTGGGAGGAAACCGGAGTACCCGGAACATGCAAACTCCACACAGAAGGGCCCCAAGCCGGATTCAAACCTGCAACCCTCTAGCTGTGAGGCACCAGTGCTAACCACTGCACCACCGTGCAGCCCCGGAAACAGGAAGTGTTTCTACTTTCTTCATGTCTGTGACATATTCTACAGATAGAGACATTGAAACTGTATTATGTATGGAGGACAGAACCTGCCAAAATAAAAAAATAAATGAATAAATAAATGACTTGATAAATAAATAAATGCAGCAAAAACATAAAAAAATAAATGTAGCCATTAATGAATTGATAAAATCTGACAAAAATTGACATTTGTGTTTTAATTTGCTTCTTTAATTATTTATCTTTTTATTAATTTCCCTATTTATTAACTATTCTGTTTAATTTTCCCTTTTATTTATTCATGTATTTCTTTTTTATCAATTTTTAAATGTATTTATTAATGCATTTTTATTCATTAATTTATGAATTATTTTATTTTATTTATTTATTTTATTTTACATATATTTGTAATGTACAGTATTTATTTATTAGTTTATGTATTTATACATATTTATTTCTGCATTTTTGCTACATTATTAATCGAGTCATTTATTTATTTATTCATTTATTTTTGGCAGGTTTTGTCCTCCATATAATATTATTGGTATAATGTCAATATACAGTCAAAAGATAGTTTTCACTATTTGTGACATATTCTACAGATATAGACGTGGAAACTGTAATAATGTTGCTGGTCTGATGTCAATAAACTGTCAAAAGATCATTTTCGCTGTCTATTTTTGCTGTGAACTGCGCGGCACGGCAGCAGCAGCTTTTGTCCCCTCTTCTTTATGTTTGTACATTTTGACATTTGCCATGGGATGAGACGGAACTAGAGTCCCATTTGCGATTGTACCCTTGTTTTCGACTTTTTTTGTACACAAGAGCACATACTCATACGAGGTGTATGATCAAAAAAACAAAGTCACACAAAATGAAGGAAGAGAGTCATAACCGCAGTCTAGCAGGCTGTCTGTTTGAACTTCATTTCATTTCTTTTATTAAGATACATTGGGCTGAAAGGAATCAAAGGAAATTGAATATGTTCGAGCTCAAATCCATAGAAGAGTATGAATGAGTTGGAGTCACGACTCCAACTCATTCATACTGTATACTCATCCTCTTTCAGCAAAATATGTTGACAAGAAGGATTTTATGCCATCATTTACTTTTTACTTTGACTTCAACATGTGTCTGTAAGATTGTGTAATTCAGACCCTGATGGCAAATTTAACCACAGACTGGCAATTTTGTGATATTGATTATAATATTGTTGTCAGGCCATCCCACTTCATTAGATGATAAAGAGAGGGTGGAAATTAATGGTGGCCAGCAGGGAAATGCCGATTAAGTTTTTATTTCTACCAGAGACGTCGGATATCTGGCAAATCCTGGAATGAACCAGAAATAGCTCGGCAAACTTTTTTTTGGATAAGGCCCGCAAAGAATGCCACAGATTACATCTCAACGCCACACTCAGCTGTTTTGATTTCACACGTCAATCTAATTGTGGTTGAACACTATGAATTTACATTGTAGCGTAGGTCTAACCCCAAGATATCCAAAATAAGAGTTGGGCGACAGACAGGAGAATAATCAAAATTCTTCCCGGTCACTTCAAGCTGGAGACACACCAAACAGACATCGAAGAACTAGCGGCGAAGAAAGGCCACCAGTTGAGTCGCCTCATGGCCAACGTCGACCAACGCCATAATCACTTTCCTGAGGCCCTCAGTAAACGTCAGAGGTATACTATAAAGAGAAGAGCTTCAACATTTGTGCTCAAGGATAAGTATGAATGTTATATACCATCAATCACAATAAGCCATTTTGCTCTGTTATTACCTATTAACTTTTCTGTTGGAGGTGTGCAGTTGGAGGTGTGCAGCTTGTTGCCTGTCGTTCTTCATCATCTCATCTTCTCTCTGTGGCTACTCACTCTTGTTCATTTCAAAAATAAAAACTGATCCACTGACAAAATAACACTGAAAATAACTGTTGTCTTGTTTTGAAGACACAATTCCGATGAAGAGTTGCGGTAATAAGTGCTAATGGTGGTGAGAAACAATTGCATTTCCTGTGGCTGCTTCACAATAAAAGCTGCCAAAGTGCTGACAGATAATAAATTTGTCCACAATGACAGACTGCAGCAGCAACAGAGAGCAGCAGAGTGGCGCAGCGGAAGCGTGCTGGGCCCATAACCCAGAGGTCGATGGATCGAAACCATCCTCTGCTAATGGAACATGTTGTTAACCGGCATATCTCCATCTTATCCATCCATAACAATATGTGCTGTAGCAGCCTTTATACTCTTTGGCTTCAATGAAACTCTTTCAGTTAATACTCTCCTTCCTGTGAACATTATTTTGATTATACTCATCGATTTTATAGTCTCGTCACTGCAGCAGTTAAAACAACAGCTTGTTGGTCAGTGTGGCCAAGGGCAGAGTGGTTGAAGGCGGTGGATTAAGGCTACAGCCTCTCATTGGTCTCATGGATCGGGATCCTACTACTGCCTATTGATTTGATTCCCTCACTGGTGGACGGCTATAGTGGATAGTGGACCTCAATGGATGTAGAGTTTGGTACCTACAGTACATCTTACTGACCTGTCAGTGTTGAAAACTGCAGGACTATGATGATCCATAGCATAACGCCACCGTTTCCATGTTCTCCAAACTAAACCCTTTAGCAGAGTAAGCTGCCTGGCACATAATAAGCCACTTTAGAACATTGATTCCCAATAGATTTAAGAAGGAAGAACAGTTGCCAATCTTGTTCTCTTGTTAAGCTCCAGTCTAGCTAATTGTGCAATAATCATGTCTAATTAGCCTCTGGAGAGAATGGTCAATGCAGTGGGATATAACCAAACACTAATCACACAAGCACAACTTGATTTTGCTAAGTGGTCGCTCCAAGTGGAGACAAAAGAGCATTTCCTTGAATTGTAAAGCTTCATTAATGAGCACTCATGTACTCATCAAAATCTACATGTCTCCGTATTTGGAGTCCTGTTTAAGCTAATCCTTTTTTTCTATAATGTAAACCCACCCACGCCATTATTAGATGCTCAGAGAAAGTGCTCTGGGAGTGCAGTGATGTAGTATAAAAGACTGAAAAAACCCACACAGGGCGGGTGGGTTTAACAAACACATGACTTTCACCCAGGAGAGCGCTGTTCTTTGTGTTGCAGCCCGGTCGCAATAAATGGCGTATGAATGACACGGTAAATCACAAGTAATTTTGCATGCAATGAAAACGCCGATCTTGCTTAAGGCCTGTCATTTATACACCATGTAAACACATCCGCGTAAATATGCTACGTTCAGAGCTAGTGACGTAGAATAAAAACTAGGGCTACCAAAGTTAATAACAGCAAATTCATTTTAATGCCACTAATTTCTTTAACGCATTAATGCAACTTGCGATTTTTAGGTTGTAGCAGAGTTTAAAGCTAGAGTGAAGATACTGGCATCATATGAAACTAGAAAAACCTAAGGAATCCATCGGTATCAACCATGTCACACTAGCTTGTCACGAAGAAGGTTAAATAACGCTCCAAACTTACGTTAAATTTTGGCGAGGAAAAACTGACATGGCCATTTCTTGACCTCTCACCTCCAGATATGTGAATGTAAATGGGTTCTATGGGTACCCACGAGTCTCCCCTTTACAGACATGCCCACTTTATGATAATCACATGCGGTTTGGGGAAACTCATAGTCAAGTTAGCACACTGACACACTGACAGTTGTTGTTGCCTGTTGGGCTGCTGTTTGAGCATATTTTTATGTTAAATGTGGTATCCGTGAGGGTTTCTGAAAAATATTTGTCATTTTTTTTGTGTTGTTAAATGATTTCCAATAATAAATACATACATTTGCATAAAGCAACATATTAAAGTAAAGAGTATTAAATACTTGACAAATCTCCCTTTAAGGTAGATTTTGAACAGATACAAAAATGTGTGATTAATCGCGATTAAATATTTTAATAGATTAACAGCCCTCATAAAAACTTGAGCGAGGCTGCTTATGGTGGATGGAAGGGGAGGTGGATGGGTCCAACAAACAAAGGACTTTCAACTAAGAGGCCGGTGTTCATGTCCCAAAGTGTTGTTTAGCTATTTTGAAATTTCATGTAATTTTATGTGTATTCCGTACTTCTGTTACGTTGTTTCCATACAGACTGTACTTAGTTTACGTACTCATTTTAAGCCTTAACCAAAAGTGGTTTTGTTGCCTAAATCTAACTGTGGCCATTATCGTAATGTCGTTGCATACTGTAAAAATTACCTGCGAAAAGGCTAAAATGTGTCCTCATGACACGTGGAATGTCCTCGTAATGTAGTGCTATTTATAAGCCTTTCCGTGAGATCGGGTTGTTGCATTGACAATGTTAAGTTTCACTTTCATTTTACAAACAGTATTTTTAACCCAAACCACAATTTTTTTCCACAACACATTTTAACTCCTAACTCGTCAAATACCGCCACTTGGTCAGTGCCCTTCGGCATCGGAGACCGACGTAGGGGGTACCCCTATTGTGTTACTGTTGGATGGACCAGAGACGGAGCATCAATATACGCTCATTACATGTATAGTGTCCTTTCAAAATAAACTTCCGATTTCCCAGGAAGTTTGGTCTAGGCAACTCAACCACTTAAGGTTAGGAAACTGTCGTTGTTGACGTTAACTTCACTGACTAGTGACTTACGTGACTCACAGGGCTGACGATACGAAACAACTTACGGGACTGACGATACCAACGAGTCATTTGACTAATGACTGATGTGACAAAATAAGTCAATGTTCATTTTAGTTTCACATGGGACACACTGGTCTCCTGGTTGAAAGTCTTGTATATGTTTGACCCGTCCACCCACCCGTTGCAGACTTGCACGCTATTAATACTACGTCACTTGCTCCGACCGTCAAATAACGCGATGGGTTTACACTGGAGTTAGTTGAAGGCTTGGTTCGTCACATGCTGTTGCCAAGGGGTGCCTCTGTGTGTCGGTTTCCGATGCAGAGGGGCACTTACTAAACGGCGGTATTTGATGAGTGGGGAGTGAGAACGTGTTCTTTTCCAAAACCTATAAGCAAGTGTTTTTACTGTACACGTGTTTACTGCGACCTTAGTTTGACACGCTGGGCTACCCAGTGAGAACAGGTTGGGTCACTGCCGATTGACACTGTAATTTAATTTAGGCGAGCAGGGCAAATCCATGACATCTCAATTAGTGGGGAGGCTCCTCTGTCTTCTTCCTGTCCTCTGATGTACAGCGGTTAGATGGATTGCACACATCACTTTAATTCAACATTTCTGTGTGCATATTAATGTGGTTTCAAACATATCAGTCTGTGCCATTATGCAAGATAATAATGCCTTTCTTCTGCATTTTAGTAGTGATTGAACTGTTCAGCATACTGCTGAGTGTGAAATGGATGCAGACATAATGAAGTGTTCATGCACAAAAAAACTCTCCAACAATGATTTTGACGTTGACGGGGGTTTCGCTTTAATAGCATGCTGGCCTCTGGGGAAAATGGTACTTTATAACAAAGTCGGATTTTTCTCTCACTCATCACAACTCCTGATGCACCAACATAATCCCAATCATTTGGGTTTATCCCTTTTAATGATTTGTGTTTATTGTTTATTTCATTGTTTCACTATGTCTATGTTTTTTGCACATATATTTGCAAAATGTATTCTAGATAAACCTGCCATCAGCAAGGACATACAGTACACTCTACATTCTGCAGCCTTTCTGGTGTTGGCAACTGGTTCATTGGGATCCTGTTGGATTATTAGATAAAGGAAGGCTTGCACACTTCGGTCCAACGCTAAAAGGGACGCATCTGTCAATAACACATTATTTATGCTTTTATGTTGGGAAGTAAAATATCCAGGAATTATAATTGAACCTGAATAAATACAACATGGAAAAAAATGTTCTACTAGGTACTCGTGACCTCAGTATCTCTAAAATACGGGCTGAATGCAAGTATGCAGTCAAAAAGAAACTTACACCAACAAGCAGGTCAGGCTGGTTTTGGTAAGTTGTAAAAAAAAAAAATATATATAAACAAAAATGAAAAAAAAAACAAAAAAACAACCTATGAATACATTTAGAATTTTTTTCCCAATGAACTGAGATTGTTTTGATGAAAGCCCCTCTGTACTCTTGAAATGGTACCGTCTGAGTTCCCCCTACTATAAAGCCCAATGGAAGCTCCCACTTCCTGACTTGACGCAACTCGTCACATACCGCCCCAAAGTCACTTTATTTTTGGTATCAAAACCACTAAAGTTACCCCCACCAAGGCTGAAGGCCTAGGAAGGAGGTTATGTTTTCACCGGTGTTGATTTGTTGGTTTGTTGGTTTGTCCGTTAGCAGGATTACTCCAAAAGTCCACGATGGATTTCAATGAAATTTTTTGGAGGGGTGGGGTGTGGCACAATGAACAATCCATTTGTTTTTTTTGGCGATCTGTATCATGATCCGGATTCAGGAATTTTTTTAAGGATTCCGATCAGCCAGAACAGTAAGACCTCTGGGTATAACACATACACAGTGTAACTGATGATGCGTTGATGACGGATGACCCCGCCTCTTTCCTTCAGAGAGAGAGACAGAGAGAGAGGAGGGGGATGGTGGGTGGGGGGGCAACTGTAGAATCAACGTTTTTTCACATTAATCTCGGTGAAATTAGAGTTGAGTTGGACCAAAGCACACTTGGTGATTGTTGGAAAGAGGAACAATGACGGTTTAGGTGAGTTTTATTTTGTTTCTGTCCAGTTTGAATGAAGTGTTTTACAATGCTCGGCCACGTTCAGCTGATCTCAACATAAACACAAATACTCGTGGATGATGGCGCAAGCTGAACGGAGAGGGAGGTGGATGTCTGCGCTCTCCGAGTGCCATTCTAGTTACCCTTGGTGTCACTTTAGGATTAGGAAATAAAACCACTATAATTAGGTTTAGAAAAGAACTTTATGGTTGGGCTTAAAACTACTACATTTGTACAGTGAAAATGACACTGAACGTTGGGAACACGGGACACGAATGAACAGCTGATTTTAACGTGAAAGTGAAACTTAACGCACAGGAATGCATGGGACATGAACAGCGGTCTCCTTGATTAAAGCCCTGTGTTTGTTGGACCCATCCACCTACCCTACCGCCCGCCATGTGTGTGTCTTCTCGGTCCTTAAACTATGTCACCACACTCCATGCGCACTTTCTCTGAGCATTCACTTTTGCCGCAGATGGGTTTACATTATAGTTAAGTAAATAGTTACACCTGGCGTGTTTCATACCGGCGCTAAAGGGTGCCTTGTGCGGCGGTACCTAAATGCCGATGGCCGTGACAGAGCCTCAGGTTTTGACGCCCTGGGAATGAGAACGGGCTGACAGCGGACAGTTAGCCAAGCTCAGCCGAGTAAAGCCTGCATCCTTTCTTTTGTTGACAACCAGGCATTTAGCGAATGTGATGGCCTGTTACTAGCTAGTACAGCCATAAGGCTTAGTGGTGATTAAATCTGCTGGAGAGCGAATCATTTTACCAGCACTATTGTGCCATGTTTATCACATCCAACCCAACAGCTATTGTTATGTCCTTAGACCCCATTTACACTTTGTCACTCAATGCATCTGAGGCGGATCAGATAGCTGTACAACCTAAAAAAAAGCTAAGTGCAATGCATCCAAGAAGCATTCTCTCTGAGACACATTTGTAATCTTTACTCCTCTCAAGTGTAACTACATCAATAAGTGGCCTGTGGAAATGGCCACTAACAGTGACTGTCTATGGGTCTGTCCAACATGATCTGTGTGGTTGAGGGAGCAGCATGAGTGAAAGCCTGTGAAGATTCATGAATTTGAATCATGTGTTTGTGTTAGTTTATGGATAGCTAAAGCTAACTAAACTGTTATTGTTGTAACTAAATTGTTGTTGCTAAAGTGCAAGAAGTTCTTCTTCTTCTGGCATTTTGTCAATTGCCCAACAGCTTCAGGCGCATTCTGGACTTGAGGTGGGCCGACCCTGATTTGCATGTTGCCTGAGAAAACCAAGGCAGATCCCAATCAGAAATGAAAGTGCCCTGATCTGGATTTTATCTGGATACGAGGCACGTAAAATGACATGTATTTAAATGGGGCCAAAGTTCTTGGATCACAAGTTGCCACTCCGGGGTAACGGCCATGTTTGAGTGGAAATGCTGTGTTCTTCTTTCCATCTTTATTATTTTCTGTTGGCAGGATTCTCATGGACTAGTCCTCAGTGTCTCACTTCCATTAAACAAAACGCTGAGTAGTTTCAATTGTAAAACATCTAATTCCAATAATGTTTGATGGACCAATGCAAGGTCCAGCTACCTTATTGGTTAGAGTCCGTGTCCTTATTTTTCTTGCAGTGTTTTTCAAAAAGTACTTAATGACTTCTCCACCGGCTGCGTAATTTATTTAATCCATGTTGTTCTAATAAAAGTATGGCAACTGTGACCAATCACTGATTGATCTGGCCGTTCAGATCTGACTTGAGTCACAAGGCTGTAAGCTGGAAAAACTCTAAATTGGGACAGCCTGAGCTGCAGTGTGAATATAGTCAAAAGTCTGTGTAAGTTCCCTCCTTTTGAGCCTCTTGTACCCCCGGTGGCCAAGGATCAACTCCCAGCACACATTCTTACATCTGTCATTCCTTCTCTCATCCTCCCTGTCCCAATAAATAAAAAATACTGCAGCTGAGTGGCCTGCCAACTTTCCTGTTAGATGACAAAAGTTGGGGTCTCATATTCCTCCATTCTGTGCCTAAGAGCCTGGAGCCAGATGTATAAATCTGTGTGGCTTAAGGACTAAAAATCACAAAAAGGATTATATCCTTTCATTAGATCTATACAGCTTGGTGAACACACTTCACTTACATGAAGTGTTAATGTTAACATTAACCCCTCTGAGACCCGCGATCCCGACCGTCACTGTCTTTCAGATGCTGTAGCATGTTCAGTTTTAGAGCTAGAGTGAAGGTCCAGATATCACATGAAACTACAAAACCAAAGGAAAAAAAGACAAAAAAACGCTCCAAAGTTGGACAAATTTTGGTGAGGAAAAACTGGCATGTCCATTTTCAAAGGGGACCCTTGACCTCTGACCTCCAGATATGTGAATGTAAATGGATTCTGTGGGTACCCACGAGTCTCCCCTTTACAGACATGTCCACTTTATGATGATCACATGCTGTTTGGGGAAAAAAACGTGTCGTTTTTTGCATGCAGTATAAATGTGTTATTTTCACCTATTCCTAGCTAGATTGACAATAAGGGGGTTTCTGAGCAGCTTCCAGAGCAGAAGCCCTCGTCATCCAATCACCGAAAAATGCAACTCTTGCAGAAATCTCCAAATGTCAAAAGCTTTTGATACCAAATCACATCATGGCTTTTTCTACGGGGTTCCTCAAAGTCTTGGTGTCTTAATGTGGTGTTTTGGAGGGATTATTGATCATTTTTTGATCAATTCTCGAGAGGTAAAAAATGGTTAAATTTAGCACCAAATCTGTGTCACAAATGGTATCAACCCAAACATTGCTGCAACAATTTATGAGACATAATAGAGCATGAGGATGGACATCACATACTTCCATCATAATGTTCTTATACACTTTTAGAAATTATTTGAAATAATGAATTAATTTGTGTTTATTTCTGATTTATGACTAGAACAACTTGACACACAGTGCTGAACTGCATCTCAAATTAATTTTCAGGTTTCCAGCTTTCAGATGATGTACACCACTTCTATGTGACATCTACTGCTGACCTGCTATCTCCCCCTAAAGACCTCCCCATACTACCCCTAAAAATTACAAAAACGGGTCTATGTGGGTCTCACAGGGTTAATGGCTACTCTTACATTTAGCCAGAAATGGATGTTAACACAGTTCGCTCTGGGCAAAAACACAAAGTAAAATACAAAAAAAGACATGTTTTCTCCTTCATCTTGCATTAGCAGTGCCCTTTGAAAAGCAACCAACAGATGAAGAAGCGGAGTGTGCTATTCCCACATCACTGCATGATTTGAAACAATATGTACTGCCTTTAGAGTGAAGGATGTTAATAACAGACCTATACATTTTATAAACCATTGTCCCTCTGCAATATACTGAAAGGATTCTGTCTCCAACGCCCTTCTTCGATGCCCCTCTTCTCTTTGCCACTCAACCTATCAAACGCAGCTCACTCATACCAGTTTATTAATATCAGTTTATGGTGCATGCATAGATAGAGTGTATCTTTCACAACATTAACCTGCCTCCCACACTAGTGAAATGAGCATAACGTTAGATGTTTTATGCAAAATGCATGAAGGAAAAGACAAACATTTCTGTACTATGAAAAGATTCCCTATGAAAGACCTGACAGCTGCAGTTTTATACAGAAGCAGCACATTGGTACATGAACTAAAGCTCTGACAACCTGGATTTATTCCCCAAATCCTGTGATAGAACTTTAGCTAAGTAGCAGTAGCTTTAGTTTAGTTTAGATATCATAAGTTTTAGTTTAGTTTAGGTAAACAGGGCTGTCAATCGATTAAAATATTGAATCGCGTGATTCTCCGTAATTAATCGCAGTAAATCGCAAATGTTTTATCTGTACAAAATGTACCTTTAAGGGAGATTTGTCAAGTATTTAATACTCTTATCAACATGGGGGTGGAAATATGCTGCTTTATGCGAATATATGTATATATTTATTATTGGAAATCAATTAGAAACACAAAACAATGACACATATTGTCCAGAAACCCTCACAGGTACTGTATTTAGCATAAAACAATATGCTCAAATCATAACATGGCAAACTCAAGGCCAACCTGGGTACCCATAGAATACATTTTCATTCACATATCTTGAGGTCAGAGGTCAAGGGACCCCTTTTGAAAATTGCCACGCCAGTTTTATCTCACCAAAATTTAGCGTAAGTTTGGAGCGTTATTTAACCTCCTTCACAAGCTAGCATGACATGGTTCCAATGGATTCATTAGGTTTTTGTAGTTTCATATGATACCAGTATCTTCACTCTAGCTTTAAAAGACTGAGCCCACTGCAACCTAAAAATTGCAAATGCGTTAAAGAAATTAGTGGCGTTAAAACAAATTTGCGTGAACGCGTCAACTTTGACAGTCCTACATTTTACATATACTCCCTGTATTTTAAATGGCTTTTTAACTCCTTAGTCGGTTCTTCACAGCTCAACTCCACATAGTAGAAAAATACTGCAGTACAGTTCTCTCTCTTTAGAAAAATATTTCAAATTAGTTAACTACACTTATAATTTAAGGTGGCTAAACCTGAAGTGATCTGGTGATTTCGTGACGTGTTTTTTTCAGGAGTGCACAGTAAGTTGCCGTTTGGGAACATATTAAAGCTGCAGTAGGCAGTATATTTTTGGCTTCATTGAGCAAAAATCCCATAATAACCTTTCAGCATATTGTAATTCAAGTGTTCTGAGAGAAAACTAGACTTCTGCTCCTCCTCATGGCTCTGTTTTCAGGCTTTAGAAAATCTAGCCCGTGACGGGAGACTTTGACCAATCACAGGTCATTTCATTGAGAGAGCGTTCCTATTGGCTGTGCTCCGGTCATGTGACTGGAAATTGGCGTTCCTTCAACGTATTTTACAATGGCGGCCACGTCACAAACTTTCTCATTTTACAGCTAAACCGTGCACTACAAGATGATTCTGAAAACATCTGAGGAGAGAAATAGACATTAATGTAACAGAATATTGATTCATATTTGATCAGCGCTGCCTAGTTTGACTGTTTGGTCGGAGTTCGCCAGTGATTGACAGCCGGCTCTCATAGACAGCAGATGGACAGCAGACTTCAGATCAGCTCTCATTGCTTGTTTTCCTCCGGTCTTTGAAATCTTGCAGATGTCATTAGAAGCACAGGAGGACACCAGCGGACACAGAGGGACATGCTTTTTTTCAACTTACCTGTTTCATGTACTAGATTCAAGATTCAAGATTCAAGATTCAAGATGTTTATTGTCACGCCGGTTGTACAGGTACAAACGTGTGAAATACTTTTTGCCGGGAAGCTCCATTAAAATAATAAATTATATTACATTTACATTATAATTACATTTACATTACAATTACATTTACATTACAATTACATTTACATTACAATTATAAAAGGAAATACTTTATACAAGGGCATATTAACAACATATACAGGCATATTA